>CM033322.1:32817967-33008069 GCA_019359835.1 Pharus latifolius | reverse complement strand
CTTCTTTTACACTTTGCAAAGGTGTACCTCTTTTTAAATCCACTGGTTCACTCGGCTTTCAAGTCGGATCAGCTTCATGTGACTTATACACATGTGACAAGGCCGAGATCACACAACGCTTTATAGTTCAGTATTAACAGTATCCCTGCCCGGTAAATAGACAATTAAGTCTCAAGTACCGTTGTGGGTCTTCCCCACTGCCTTACTTCCTAGCCTCTCTGGTCTATGTTCCCTCAGGACACATAGCCTTGGTCTATGTCCACGCGAGACATACGACCATTTAAGATTACAGCCGCTCACGGCTTAATCAGGTCTAGGGCGCCTTCCTTCATTTACGCCTTTTTCTCTCATCATTTTTCTGACTCACATCACTCATGGCCGAACCTTGGCCTTCCAGTTTCCACGCGAGAAACCAGATCGTCAAACCATGCAGGGAACTGCTAATACCAAAAAGCTACTGAGTTGTGCCTGTCCCATACCAGGCAAGTGGTTGGTACGTTCACAATTCGTATAGAGACACAGCACAAGGTTCTTGTCCTTATGAACCAATAGTGAGGAACATTCACATACCCTGGTGCGCACCGCACCCTCTCCATACAATCCAATCCTCACTACTGATCCCTTTTATCAGTTTTCTTGTCAAAACGGTTTTCATTATAATTTCTCATGCATTTGACCATTTCAAGTTTAATGTGGATATTCAGTATATGAATCCTAGGGTGACAAAAGCATACATAAGAAGGTTCAATAACAAAAAGGGTTTCATGATTCATTAGGGAATATCTACTCATGTCATTCAAACATAACTTGTATTTCAACTAAACATGCATAGTAAGAAACAGTGAATATACTTCATATGAAAATATTGGGTGAGACATGATCAAAGGAATGAGGCTTGCCTTGCAATGTGGGGTCTAAAAACTCAGACGGATCTTCAAAGACTTCTTCCGCTCCTTCCGCTTCTGACTCTGCGGCAAACAATTAACACACAAACACATACCACATAAGCATACTGAAAATAGTTTCTATAGAAAGTATTAAGTAAATAAGTCATGCATGTAGGGGAAAAGGTTAGGGCAAGGTCACAAGGGCTCTGGTCGAAGAAACGGCTAAAAAGGATTGAACGTCGAGGGGTCGACATTCAGTTCATAGCTTTGGCATAACTGGAAACTAGTCTTAGGATGGTTTTCTGGAGAAGTGATAGTAGAGAAAGTTGTAGATCTCAACTCCAGGAATCTAAGGGACAAGGTGGCATTTAAATTGCTCAACCAGAAGGGTCAAACAAGGCTAATGCCAGTGGCTGACATGCACTGACATGGTGCTGGACATGGCCAGAAACTAGGGCATGGCTTAACTTTTGATCCAGGGCTCCAAATGATGCACCACTTTGTCTGGGAGGTAGGCATTACTAACAGGAACAATATACTCAACAGGCACAAGGGCTGAAAGTGGCCGGAGGGTGGCCAAATCCGGTGATGAACCACGGTGGCCTGGACATGAGCTGAGTTACTGGACAGTAATCTTGGCATAGGCATAACTCACAATCTAGGCAGATCCAGGTGTCGAGCTAGTGGACAATATT
The DNA here is from genome assembly GCA_019359835.1 of Pharus latifolius. NCBI lineage: Eukaryota > Viridiplantae > Streptophyta > Magnoliopsida > Poales > Poaceae > Pharus > Pharus latifolius. Next base: position 33,006,487 of record CM033322.1, on the reverse strand, counting down.
TCTCAGGGTACTGGAATCTATCTAAGGGACAAGGTTTCAGGTGCTGGATCGGCCGGGAACAAATTCCGGCGACCGGCGCTGGAGAAGACGACACTGGACAAAGGGGTTTTCGATTCAGGGCGAATGAGCTCAATTCCAAGCTTGGGAATGATCTCTAGGGCACAACAAAGCTACTGGGGAGGTTAATTTCATTGGATATCGGCAGGAGAAGCTTGGCGCCGAAGTCCGGCGAACGGCCGAGGTTCAAATTTGGGATTTCTTCGATTTGAGCTTAATTGGGGATTCTGGTTCTACAGGCTTGCTCTACTAGGCTTACTGATCAACTTCTTCTACAGGATTGAGGGTTAATTTGGGCTGAATCGAGTGGCATTGGGGGAACAGGGCAAATCGGGAATCCGGCGATCACCGGCGATGGGGATCGATCTAGTGCAATTGGTTGCTATGACACAGAGAGGGGAACGAGGGGAACTCACTGGTGAACCTGGATTGAAGAGAGGGGCTGTGGAAAGGGCTGGCACCGTGAGCTCTCTCACTGGCTCGCCGGAGAAGAAAGTGGAAACGGCGAGAAGCTGGAATTTTGGCTAAGTCCTGAGCTTGTGCTTCTTCACAGTGTCGAGGGGGTTTAAATAGGCACGGGGACGGAGCTTGCGAGGGAAACGCGACAGCGGTTGCTTGCGCCGGGGAGAAAATTGTCGGGCGCAGGCGCAACGACGGCGACGGCGACGTGATCGCGCTTCAGGCGGTGCTGCAGCTTTGCCAGTTGCCTTGGGACTTCACCAGTGATGGCGCAGATGCGGAGGCGACAATGTAGCTCCGGCAATGACACGTACACGCATGCAACTGCCACGGCAACGAGAGCGCGCGCAAAACAAAGCTCGGGAGCGCGGCCGTTTATCCGCTGGGCAAGGCGACGCACTGCTGGCACGTGCGCACGGGGTGGCACAGCAACTCACGGGCACAGGTGACAGAAACGGTGGCCGGCGGCGAGCAAGCACGGCGAGAACACAGCGCGGCAACGGTGGCTCGAGCACTGGTCGTGGCAACGACCAGGGGCTGGTCGAAAGGACCTGAAAATAATGTTTGGGCCGGTTCGTAAATTCTCAAACTTGTTCCAGGGGCTGTTCTGTGAGGATAATTTGAATAGGACTTGGGCCTGTTTGCAAATTTGGAGATCTGAGGGTCCGATCTGAAATCTGATTTCGCAGCTAAGCTGCAAAAGATTATTAGAACTTATCTGGCCAAAGTTTGGTAAGATCGGGCAAGATCTGAAGGGTTTCGACAAAATTGGGGAAAACAGTTTAGGGTAAATAGGGTAATTAGGGTTTTAAAATAGCAAGGCTTGAAACTCAGCTTTAGGGTGAGATTTTGGAGATGGTCCCGAAGGGAAAAATGTTCTGAACAGCATTTAGAAGGGAATGGCTGAAGCAGATTAGGATTTGGGGTCCAGATGTGGATTTTGGCTATTTTAGGGTTTGGGAAAAACAGGGGTGTTACATTCGGCCCCCGATCGCCTGGGCGCCCACCCCTCGGTGCTCCACGAGCCCGGCCGTGGCGGCCACCATCGGGATCGCCCGGCCTCGCGCCCGGGCATCAGCGGCCTCCGAGATCACAGAGACTTGTGCGTTGAGAAAATGCACAGCCTACGTGAGCGTTGCCGGGAGCGCCTTGGAGCTGCTCGCCGAGCCCAGGCTCACTCCGAGCCCCTCAAGGGCTGAGCGAATGGAGCGGCCCACATCCGTCACCGCCCGGATGCTGGAGCTCTCGAGCTCCCAGACGGCGTCCTCCTTCGCCTTCGCCTCCCTCCGGAGCCGGCCGTTGGCGGTCTCGGAGGCATGGATTTGGGCCCGGACCCGGGCAAGCTCCCGGAGGGCATCATCCCACTGCTCCAGATAGGCGGCGGCCTTCTCCTCCGCATCCTTCAGCACCCGGCTGAAGCGCACTTCGATCCCCCAGGTGATGGCCGCCCCCTACAAGTGCAAGAGTTAGAAAAAATTCGAGTCAGGAGCGCCGAAGGAAACCTTCTACCGGCTCCAAAAGATACCTGGATCTAGAGGTATTGAAGCTCCCCGAAGCGCTCACAGAGTGTCCCTTGTGAGACATAGTCCTGGACCTTCCGGGTCTGCAGGCTCTCCGCGTACCGGTCGACCTCCCCCGTGGACAGCAGGGGGTCTCCCTCTCGGCGCCGAAGCCGTCGCGACCGACGACGGGCCCCCGTGCAAGAGTTGTGGAGATGATGTGGACCGGGGTGGCAGTGGCTGGTGTCCTTGCCGCCGAGGAAGTGGCCGCTGAAGAGGAGGAGGGCGACGAGCTCTCGGAGGGGGTCCTCCCCTGGGGGGGATCAGGAGCCCCTTTCCCTTTTCGGGCCGTGGGGCCCCGGGGCCTCCGCCGCCGAAGGAGCCTCATAGACCGAGGGGCTCCCCCCTCTTCTACCGGCCACTCGACACGCGGAGGAGAGGCCTCCGCGAATCGGACCTCTGGTCTCTCTGGCTCCAGTAGCGCCGGGGGCGCCGGGAGGGCTATCGCCGAAGGTGGCAAGGGGGCGTAATCCGCCGAATCGGACGCCCCCCCGTCATTGGCTGGTTCCTTCCCCCGAGCCTCTCCGGGGTTCTCCGGGGGAGGTGGCGTCGCTTCTTGCTGGGGAGGCGCCCGCGCGCGCCCTGACCTGGGGGCTGCGTCCCGGGCCTTCACGGGCGTGGAGCCCGGAGTCGTCGATGGACTGGGGGCTTTCTGAGCCTTGGTCCGTTTTGGCTCAGAGCCCCCGGTGGCTTCTTTCCCCCTCTTGTGGGAACCGGGGGTGGGGAGGGGGGTTCTCGCCGGTAGCCTCAACCCGAAGGCCTCGGCCACCAGGTTTCGGGGAGGGCCCTCCCCCATGACGCGCACGATGCGCTCGTGCTCGCCGGTGTAGTACCTCCCGAGGAGATTTTCCGCCTTCTCCCGGGCGGCCGGATACGGCCGGACTGCAAGAGGTAAGGAGTTAGAAAAATTCACGAAAGAAAAGGAGCAAAGTAATCGGGAGCTTACGTCGGGTCACCGGCTTTTGCGGGGGCTGCTGGGCCGGGCACATCCCGATCCCCCTCCTCCCGTGTGAGAAGGGGGATATCTTCAGCAGCGTCAGCTCCTCGGCGGCGTCCCTCATAGAGCGGACGCCCCGGGAGCCCACGACCTTGCTGAGGAGCCAGCTCCTCCTCGGTCCACACCGGGGACTTGGGAGCGGAAGATCGGTTGTAGGAGGGGGCCTCCGGCGAGTACACCACCTCGTCGTCCCAGACCCGGAGGTAGAACCACCTCCGGATCCAGTCCCCCCAGTGGTCCCGGGAGGCCGCCATAGGGTACTCCGCCACCCGGGACAGCAGCAACTGGATCATCACTGAGCCAAAGGGAGACTTTGGCCCTCCCTTCACCAGGTGGGAGCTCCTCACCGCTGGTTCGTAGAAATACCGGAACAGCCGGAGCGTGGGCTCCCGTCCGGTGGCCGTCTCAAAGAGCCAAATGAAGAGGCCCATCCGGACGAACGCGTTCGGAGTCAGGTGGTTCAAAGCCACCCCGTACTCCTTCAAAAACTCCCGGAGCAATGGATGCACCGGGAGCCGGAGCCCGGCCTCGAGGAAAGCCTCGAAGGCCACCACTTCCCCGGGCCTGGGGCGGGGGGCTCCGTCCTTCTTCGCGGGGATCCGGACGTCCCCGTCCGCAACCACCCCCCGGTCAACTAGGGACTCCAGGTCCCCGGACGTTAACTCGGAGGCCCAGAGGAAGTCCGCGGTGACTTCCTCCGGTGGCACCTCTGCGGCCTTGGCACGGCCCTTGGGTCCCATCTAATTTTTCCGGTGGCTTACGCTCTAGGAAAAAAGGGGGGCTTAGGGGTTCCGGAGGCTAAGCTTCCGGGGCCAAGCTTCCGGGAGAGGGCTACCGGAAGAGCTAAGGGCGCTAAGGGAGTTTGAAGGTTTGAAGGTTTGGAATGATTTCTCCGGGCCCCCCGAGGCCCTATTTATAGGAGCCAAACACGGCCCCGATGGGTGCCACATGGCCCTTCGTGGCACATCCGTGCCATTCAATTCAAACAGCACGCGGGAAACGAAGGGACGGGCGCGCGAAACGAGACATCACCGGTTCGAACCGCGAGCGGCCATTATGGCCGAACGGCGCGCTCCCATCGAGACAAGACCTTAATGAACGACGGCGCGGTAATAAATGCGTTGCGCGGGAATCGAAGCGTCACGGCCCTGGTGGCTTGTGTCGGAGATTTTCTTGGTAACATGGACCATCCCCTCCGGGGACTTGAGCATCGTCCGCGGAGGGCATTGGGGGCTGCTGTTGGGGGAAATCTCCACGAAACTAAGTCCAGGTAAGAGACTTGCCCGGGGACAAGGCCCCCTGGTGGCTTGTCCTGAGCGCCGCCATTTGCCCGGGGACAAGGCCCCCGGTGGCTTGTCCCGGGCGCCACCATTTGCCTGGGGACAAGCCCCCCCTGGTGGCTTGTCCCGGGCGCCGCCGTTTTCTCGGGGACAAGGCACCCGGTGGCTTGTCCCGGGCGTCGCCGTCCTTCTGAAGATAGGGGTCCCCGGCTCCAGGTCACGTGAGGGTTGTTGGATCAAGGATGCCGACTAGAGGGGGGGGGTGAATGGGAGGCTTTAAAAAAAACTTCAAATAAAAACAAGTTCTTATACCAAGAAGAACCAAATGCAATTTAATATATTTAAAGAGAGAAGATAGAGAACAAACACCACGATTTTTACCGAGGTATCGGAGACTCGCCCAGTCTCCACTAATCCTCGTTGAAGCATTCAAATCACTTGAGTTTTGCCTCAATATCCACAAAGGATATTATCACTAGTGGTTGCTCCTTGTCCACTCCGAAAAGGCGAGCACCGATTCCTTGTACAAGCTTGCCGAGCCTCTCCAACAATCTCCGTTCTGGAGAGGTCAACAGCCACGCTTCCGAACCGTCTAGGTGAGGGCGCTCACCAAGAGTAACAGGCAGCGAGGTCTTCACTTGACCTCCAAACACGCACCGAGAAGCTAAGTGAATGCAAATGCAAAAGAACTGAAGTGCTCGGTGGATCGGAAAACACTCGACTTGATCAAAAGACCAAGATTTTAAGTGGAAAACTAAAGCTCAAAAGTGTATAAGAAATGCTACTGCTTGTTGTTTAAAACTTATGCCCAAAGGCCCTTTTTATAGCCTCAAGAATCAAATGAACCGTTGGAGCTAGGGCTGAAAATCAGCAACTCAAACTGACAGTCAGTTGCCTAACTGACAGTCAGTTCAGTGCACAACGGCCGACAAAATTTACGGATAAAACTTTGCTAGCCGTTCGTGGTCGTTTATGGAAAGCTGAAACCCATAACTGACAGTCAGTTATGCAAACTGACAGTCAGTTCGACCACAAACTCGACCAGAATCAAATAGAAACTCAGTTAAAAGCACTGTGGTCGAAACCCCAACTGACAGTCAGTATGGACAAACTGATAGTCAGTTTAGTACAAAAATTTTGAGCACAAAATACACCCTCTCTGGACAATTGTCAGTTAACACGAACTGACATTCAAATTGACAGTCAGTTTAGCAAACTGACAGTCAGCCTGAACAAAAACAGAGATAACTTTAAATCCAGAAATCGAAAAGAGGTGTTTAATAGCTAGTTTGAAATATAATTTCAAGGGCTACATTTTTGTCAACAGAAGCAAAAACCAGATCTGCCTAAATATTTCTGAAAATTGCAAATACTCTTCTGCTGTCAAAAACTGAACTGAAAAACCAGATTTTCAAATTAAGTTCAAACCAAATCCAACTCAAATCCAACCAAAAAGATGCAATGCAATGACCTAAGTTTCTCGGTTTGTGTTGGGGATAAAAAGAGGACTTTCGCCACCCCTCTTTATAGTACGGTTAAAACTAAAAGAATAATTTCCCTAACCGATCATCTCCAAACACCGAGATCGGTAAAAATAAAAACTCATAATACCTTAGGTCTTTCGCATCTTCACGTTTTGCGTCTTATCTTTGCTCTTTGCGACTTGTGCTTTTATTTAACGTCGGGTTCATCTTGTATTCCGTGCATATCTTCCCAACGCAACTCTGTATCAAATAAACTCAATAGCACAATTAGTCCAGAACACTTTGTTTTCATTAATCATCAAAATTAGGGTTAGGCATGAGGCCTAGATGCAACAAGGGTCACGCGGGAAGCGCCTCGGGAATCGGCGGACACCTGTCAAGCATCCGGGGGGCCTAGTCGGAAGAAGGACGATGCTACCCCTCGATCCAACGGTGGTAGGCGGGATATTTTAGTCTTTTTGCGTCTTTTGGGGCTATATAAGCCCTTATAACACCTCATGTAAGGGAGAGAATTCATTATTACTTGGAATAGACAATATCACATGTGTGCTCCGGAGCCATCTCTCCCCCTAGAGAGCTCCCCTAGCCAACTCCGGTTGGGAGCACGCCGACAGGACTAGGGTCTCCACTGAGGCCCGAACCTGCATAAATCTTCGTGTCATTCGCTGTGTTTGCCTGGCGGGAGAGGATTGGTTACCCGGTCAGCTCGCGTCGTGTTTTCTTCGCTAGGATCTTCCACAAAACTTGCCGAGGTATTCGCAATACCACGACACTAATGTTTCATAATTAACTACATTAATTAAAAATTTGTGCAATTTAGTTTCTAGACAATATAAAAGTACTTTTCTCTTAGTTAATTGCCTTTTCTTTTTCTTCCCACTAAACTATGCGTGTAGCTGAGTAGAGAATTAAGAGGAGGTGCATTCAACCGTGTATATTTGTCGCGCCCCGAGACTGGGACAACGACTACTCCTGTAGAGACCTAGCTCGCTGCAGCTAGTCCCATTCTCACAAACCTTTGACTTCCCAGGATGAGTCAAACACAGGAGTATATTACATTGCAACAGAGTACTCACAAAATATTAAGCAGTGTGGCCTGCTGGCCTTAATATTACATAAAGAGGATTACAATGCCTACAAGGCATTCAGGGTTTAACAAAATATTTAACTACGCAGCAGAAGATAGGTGACCCTCCCACAAAAGAAGTTGACGGCAGAACAACACACTTCAGGGTTCTGGCGGAACTGATTCTCCTCCTTCTGGATCCACGTAGTACTCCGTACCATCATCTTGATCAAAGTAGGCTCCATCTATTGAGTTGAATGTTGCAAGGGTGAGCACTTACGTACTCAGCAAGTCATAGGTAAGAGTAGATACATATAGTAGTGATGATATTAACCTAGACTAGTCAAGAATTATGGATATTTGTAAAATAATCTTTTCCTTTCTCATCTCATCTTATGGCAGCACTTTTCATAATATAACATCATCAATCATGTTCACTAGATTATAGCACTACCGCGACACGTCGACACACGACAGCCCACGGCAGCACTCCTTATCATGACAACACATGTCATTTGGGTAATCTTGATTTAAACATATTTTATTTAGAAAATAGTACTTGTGTCACACCCCGTGGATTTAATCCACCGCAGCAGACTCCTATAAACCCGGGAGCTCGGAGTATTCGAATACGTTTTTAACTCTGCAGAGAGGTACCAATTTACCCGCAAGATATTCCACTTTCAAACCTTTCCTATCATAACAAAATGATTGGACCCCTGACTCACTTCATACTGTGAGCGGCAAGGTGGAAATAACAAGAACTTTTGTTATGTTTTACTCACCATTCACCCCTGACCCTGTGGCTCTCAGCGAGGCACAGTTGTGGCAGGTTGTATCCAAACCTCCACCCCTTTGCTTATTCCCATTACTGGGTCAGCGTGCTTGATCACCTTCAGTGATATGTGTGGGAGCCGCGCTCCGTGTTTATCGTGCATCACTACACATCTCATGCAGGGGTTTCATGTGCGATCCACATAATTACTTGTTCAGGCCTGTCCCATACCAGGCTTGCGGTTAGCACGTTGTTCATGCCACTAGACGCACAACACAAGGTTCTAGTCCTTATATGCCAATGACCAGACCATCCACAACCCTGCACCTTCAGTGCCTGCATTCCTTTGCAGTTTAGCACCTCCAGTGCTACAGCCATCCATACCATTTTTCTGGTCACGGCTAGGGGTTTTATTTCATGAATATAAGTATATAAATACATATAATAGTTCATGGCTCAAAACTTGTTTATTTCACATTTTACAGATAACCAGTCCAGTACTGCCAATTGATAAATTAACCATTCTCAATCATTCACATGCAATATTGCCTATATTCAAGGTTATGTTTTAGCAACATTTAAAATATAGGTTCAAGATGACCAAGGATATGACTTGCCTTCCGCGTCGTAAAATACAGCAGTCGATGACGGGTCAACAGCAAAATCTTCAAAGTCAGCTTCTGAATCTGCTCGACGACAAACAAGCACACAATGATTACTTATAATATTAAAATGTTTTATGACTTATATGCAGAAATGCTCAACAAGAATGATTGAACTAAACTGGTGATAAGTTGAACTGCAAACTGAACTGAGTCGAGATTCTAGGGTTTCAAGGAATTTGGGCTAAGGATGGTGATTAGATAATCTTAGGGTTTCAGGATTTCAATAGGGATAACAATTTTGTGACTGGTTTAATCAAAACAGCGAATGTCAACAGATCGACATTCGGATCAAAGCTTGGACATAGCTTTAAGAAAAGCTAGAGTGCTTATCTCAAATTGTGGTAGTAGAAGAAAATGTAGATCACAACTCTACAAATTCAGTGGACAAAGTGGATTTCAAATTACACAACCAGAAGTGGGTAAACAAGGTCAATGCCACTGGCTGACAAGCTCTGGCATAGAGCTGACAATGCCAAAAACTAGGGCTTAGCATAACTTTTGATCTGGAGCTCCAAATGATGCACCACTTTGTCTGGGAGGTAGGCTTGAGTAACAGGAACAATTAAGTCAACAGGATCTAGGGCAAGAAATGGCTGGAAAGCAAGAAATTTGATGATGAACAGAGATGAGCTGGCTGCACTGGAGCAGTTCTGGACACAAACTTGGCATGGCTATAACTTCCAATCTAGGCCGATCTAGGTGTCGGGCTAGAAGACAAAAATACTCAGGAGGCTAAGGCACATCTAAATGACAAGGTTTCGAGGGCTGAAATAGCCGGAACAAGCTTTTCTGGTCATCGGCGCCGGAGAAGAATCACTGGATTTGGGCATTTCCAACACAAGCCGATTGAACTCGATTCCTTGCTCTAGGAGTGATAGAAGGGTATGAGTAAGCTACTGGCGACGTCAATTTGGCCGGAGGTTCGCCGGTGTGGCTTGGCGACGAGAGCCAGCAACTGATAAATTGTAAAATTGGGAATAGCTTCAAATTAGGCTCAATTGATTGTTCTAAGTTCACAGGCATGCTTGATTTAGTTTACTGATCAATTTTTATTACAGAATCGAGAGCTAATTTGGAGTAATTCGAGCTACATTGCCGGAACAGGGCATTCTTCGAATTTCAGCCATTTCCGGCGATCACCGGCGTTAGGGTCCACCGGAGAGCAATTAGATGCTACAGTACAATCAGGAGGATGAGAGATACTCACTGCTAGCTTCAATTTGGCAGGAGATGCAGTGAAGTGAGCTGGCACCGTGAGCTTCCTCGACGGCTCGCCGGAGAAGATGACTGAAACAGCGAGAGTTGGAAATTTAGCTGGTTTCTGGTGAAGTATGGAGAAGCTGCTGCACACAGTAGGGTTTAAATAGACCAGGCGAAGATTGCGAAGAGGGGACAGTGAAGTAATTGGCAGCCGGTGACTTGACCGGTTGCGTGCAGGAGCAATAGCGTCGAAGAAACAGTAAGGGCGGTGATGCGACGGCGACCAGCTTTCAGCTGATCGCAATGTCGCCTCATCGGGACCTGGCAAAGCTTGTAGCAAGCGGTGGCGACAAGTACTGGCACGGCGAGGCTACGTGGCGATGGATTGCTGACAAAAGCCGTTGATCGCGCGCGGGAGCAAGTGCTGGTCGTCGACGTAGCAGCGGCCTTGCCACGGCATCAGCTGGAGCGAGGACACGTGCGTACTGGCATGCACGGTCACAAATGCGGCGAAGCTTCACCGGCGGCGAGCAACCACGGCGCAAAGAAACCACGGCGAGCCCTGGTCGTGTACAGCAGTTGACCTGGTCGAATGCTTGCTGCTGTCCTGGTCGAATTAGGGGCCTGATTGCAATACTTGATTTCTTGATTTGGACTGAAATGTAAATCTGGAATTTTGGGAGGTTTAAACTGAAATTGATTCTGCTGTTTTGGTAATCTTTATTCAACAGATGATTTGGCAGAGATTGAAGATAAAATTTGGCACATTTGGATAGCTTTTGATACAACTGAAAATAGGGTAATTTAGGGTAAAACAAGATTTAAGTTTTGTCGATTTCGAATTCTGGCATTTAGGGTTCGATTTTGATATCTGCACAGAAGAGAGACTTGTGGCAAATAGCATTTTGAGAAGATTTGCCGAAGAAATTCTGAATTTGGAGTTAATCTGGAGATTTTAGCCTTTTTTTTTGGGTTTTCAGATATCAGATAAGGACTAATTTGCGATAACTCTTGGACTGATTTGTGAAAAGAGTCTAGATAGCAGAATCTGGCTGTCAACTTTTTATATTAAGGTATTGACATACCCATGATCATATTCCAGGAATAATCTGGTCTGAACTTGGTCAAGATTTTGATTAAATCTGTATTTCTGAAACTTAGGGTATTTGGGTAATATAAGGTATTTCTGTTTTCGAAAACAGAAGAAGTTGATAAATCTGGAATTTAGAGATAAAATTGGATCTAGGTTCTGAAGACTTTTAAGTTCAAAGTAACTGATAGATCACACCTGAGTAATCTGATCTTAATTTGGGGTTCACAAGGAAGATTTGGAGATTTTAGGGCTTGAGAAAGATACTGATCTGGCTATTACTACAGATACATGCATGCATGCTATTTATGAAAAAGGAAATTTTCACCCCTAACTCAGGGTGTTACAATATTCAAGTCATATGTCAACTAGTCAAACATGCCACCACCTAAAAGAATTTGGATGAGATAACTAGGCAGGGGATCTAGTAAGCCAATGACCACTTTGAAGTTTGAAGTATGATATAGTCGCTTATTAATAGTAGTTTTAGTTTTGGCAAGTGCTTCTATATTCTCAAAAAATGACTCATTTGAAATTTCAAACAAAAGTTTGCAAACAAGTGGTGAAATTTACTCATTTTTTTGAGAGTATAGAAACACTTGCCAAAACTAAAACTATTAATAAACTCCCATTCAAAGTAGTCTCTGGCTTACTAGATCCCTTGCCTAGTTATCTCATCCAAATTCTTTTAGGTGGTTTCATGTTTGATTGGTTGGATATATGACTTGAATATACACGATTGAACGCACCTCCTCTTAATTCTCTACTCAGCTACCCGCATAGTTTAGTGGGAAGAAAAAGAAAAGGCAATTAACGAAGAGAAAAGTATTTTTATATTTTCTAGAAACTAAATTGCACAAATTTTAAATTAATGTAGTTAATTATGAAACATCAGATATTTATAAGTTAAACTAGATTGTGTCAAATGTATCGTTGCGGTAGCGAAGTATAAAATGATGTTGTTTCATATGAACCCAATAAAATACTTTATATTATTTTGCAATGTTATATTATTATGGTATATGGTTTTGTAAAGTGAAGAGATTTCTATTTGGTATTTAATTTTAATTGTTACTCATTTTAAACCTTTAATACTATACTATTATATGATACTCCAAATCGTAAAGGAAAAAAAGAATCAAAGATGTCATATAAGTCTGCGATAATTTGGTAAATTTGGTAATTATCGAAACCAAACCAAATTTTTTTGGTAAATATGGTATGTAATGTGCAATACCGAAATTAAAAAAACCGAACCAAAAAAACCGAATGCACACCCCTAATCATAACGATGTAGAGTCCTTGAATATTCAAGGAAATGAGGAAAATATATTTAGGGATCAAATTGCATGGCAGATGTGGAGTGACTTTATTCGTAGCAAAACAAGACTAGCAAACTTAGTTTGATGTATTTTTATTCCAGTATACAATTTGTTGTTTTCACTGTTTGGAATTGTTAACTACTTGTTTACTAATTGTTTTCACTGTTTGAATTCCAGTTTTTTACCTGAATACTGAATGTAGGCATTACAAATGGCTGTATGTGGTTGTCTCCCATGCTGACATCCCAGCATTTTTTACCTGAATACTGTGATATCCCAGCAGGAAAAAATTCAACATGGGTAAAGATATTGAACTACAAATACACATTAAATATCTTTCGGTTTGGTTAGACATGCTTCTACAGCAAGCTGCACACTTGCATGTATACCTAGATGAACAATAAGACCTTTGCAAAGTGGATAGTATGAATAATTAAATTGGATTTAATTATTCTGTGCACTCCTAGATCAGAATAAAGACCGGAACCAATGGAGGTTGTCGCTAGGCAGCAATATCATTTTAGAAAATATTGTACTTAGACCAGTTAATTAGGTTTCTCTGCATCATCAGATTAGTAGAAGGTTAGCAGGCCCTTTTTTTTTTCTCTTCTTGAACAACTAGAGCTCAACTTTCTTTTGTTGCCATTGAGTTATGGTTGTTACTTAATGTTGTCTTGGACAATTTTATATCAGAACTAATGGGACAACTTATCTGACATCATTGAGGTAGGAAGCATTTGGTTTTGGTGTAGAGTCTATAGATATAGTTTCCTTCAAGTAACAAATATAGGTTTAGCACTTGCCAATTGCATCAAAGTCATGACAAAGGGGGAGAGCTCTAGAGCTTCTTGGAACCCTGGGTATGATACAGGGCTTGTTGATTTGCTCCATGAGTACAATATACTGAGATTTAAGGGATAAAATGGGTGGTCAACAAAAGGATGGAATAAAATTGTAAAAGTGTTCAATGAGAAGTTTTCAGAAGCCCAATTCTCAAAAGTGCAGATTCAAGAACATGAGAGGGGGCTGAAGAGTAGCTATAAGGTACTAAAAGAGGCAAGAAAACAAAGTGGTGCTGGATGGGATAGTGTCCGTTGCATGATCTTAACTGAACCACCCATTTAGAGTAACATTATTTAGGTAACACTACTTGAGTACAAATCATAAGTTTCATTCATACATCTCAGTAAAATTACTAACATTGATTTTTCTGTTATTCAATAGTCACATCCTAAGGCAAAAAGTTTCGTTCCAAAGTTTTCCCCTTGTTTGATTCCTTAGGAGCTCTATGTGGGTAAGTCTTACTAATATTAATCATCAGTTGCATTTTTGTTTGTTTCACCAATGTTAATTTAAGATTTGTTTACATTTCTTATGTTGATTTGTTTTTCAAATAGGGAGCATCGCTGAGGGCAGTATGAATTTCACATCAATTGAGCACATCAAAATTTCGTCTGATCAAGTCAACACTATCAACAATGCTATCTCAAAAGTCAATGTAAGCACCGTCTTTGAAGATCAAGATGGTTGGTTAAGATATGCCAACGTGGAGTGTGCTACAAATCATTATGAGCCTGTACTTGCAACCTCTTCTGGAAACAAGGCTGAAATTTCTTCTGGAAACAAAGAGAAAATAGGGAAAAAAACAGAAGCAAAGTGTTGACTATAGTGTTTTGTTTGTGAACTACTTGGAGTTTAGGAAGGAACAATTTAAAAGAGATTATCAGGGACATAAATGAAACAAAGCATGAGGATGAATTCTCAATCAAGAGGTGTATTGCTGTTTTGGATTCAATGGAGGAGATGTCGGACGGAGAAATAGTAAAATCTTATATGTCTTCAAAAATCCGCTGAATAGAGAGAGATCTTTCTCAATGCAATACCATCTATGCGTCCCATTTGGTTGAGGTTACCCCATAAGCATAATGATTAGCAGGTATGCTCACAGTTTTAACATTAACATCTTATTTGCTTGGTCTACTTGTACCTTTCATTTGCTAATTAAGTTTGATATATGTTGTGTGGAGGGAGCTATTGAACCCTTATGTTGTGTTGGATGCTAATTAAGTTTGATATATGTTGTGTGGAGGGAGCTATTAAACCCTTATGCTGTGCTGTTCGTTGGATGCTAATTAAGTTTGATAGATGTTGTGTGGAGGGAGCTATTGAACCCTTCTGCTGTGCTGTTCGTTGGATGCTAATTAAGTTTCATATATGTTGTGTGGAGGGAGATGCTGGGATCAAGTCAGATCAAGAGCTTCTTGCAGCGACCGTTGCTGTTGGATTTACCAAGACAATGTTCATATCAGTTCATAAGATTGATTGCTCTGGATTTAAGATGCAATGCATTTTTGTAATTGAAGTATTATGTGATGCAATGTAATTTAAGATGCAATGGATACTTGTAATTGAAGTATTATTTACTGTTAATTGAACTATTATGTAAAATTTTTTGGATTAAAATTTTGTTTTTTAATATCTTTTAGTGGATAGGATTTTTTTCCTGGTCACCCAAATAGCAAACAACAGGTGAGAAATTTTCCCACTGGGAATTTTTCCCAATGAGATTTTTTTGACATCCATGAGATTACAAAAATCCCGGTTGACATGAAAAAAAAATCCTGCCAAAGAAGCCTGAAAGTGGTCAAGTGAACAAGCAATCACAGAAAAAATGCCTAGATAAACTAAAGAATCATTGAGATGGTGGAGAATTCAGCATACCACTACTTCAGAACACACCAGCAGGGAGGACAAGAGAGTTGATAAAGCATTTCTAGTAGGGTTGTGCAAATCTGTACCGAACCGAAAAAACTAAATTGAACTGAAAATAGTGATTTTTTTGGTATTTAATATCTGGTTTAGTAAGCTAGTTTAGTCATATTTGGTATTCGGTTCGGTTCGATAAAAACCGAAAAAATGGTAAAAAACCGATTTGCCCTACTCCCTAAGACCCTAACTCAGTAACTCCCAATCCCAGTCTCCCCTCCTCCCGGCCCGTGCCGTCCCCGTCCATGCCTCGCAGTTGCCTCCTCCTCCCTGTGCCGCCTCCTCCGGCCTTCGCTCGTCCGCCTTCTCCTCGTGCTCCTTGTCGTCCCCGAGTCCCTGTGCCACCTCCCCGAGACCCGAGCAGCCGCCGGCTCAGCCGCCTCCCCAGTGCCGCCTCGAGCTCCCTGTGCGGCTGTGCCGCCTCCCACTCCCAGATCCGAGATTCGCCGCCTCCTCCCCCCCCCCCCAAATCGGTTGCCTCCTCCGGCTTCCGCCGCCTCCTCCGTGCCGCCTCGAGCTCCCCCTCTCAGATCCGCCACCACCTTCAGCCTCCGTCACCTCCCCCGTGCTGCCTCCTCCGACCTCCTCCTTATCCCCCCGTGCGGCCGTGCCTCCTTGAGATCCTAGTGCCGCCTCGGCACCTCCTTGACCCCGAGGCCCGATTCCCCGTGCCTCCGGCCTCCACCGCCTCCTTCGACCTCCGCAACCTCCTCATCCTCCCCCGTACTGCCTCCCTCTGACCTCTGTTGCACTCCTCCCCGTGCGGCAAACCACCAGGCCGACTGGCCCCCTCTCTTGGAGCCTCCCCAGTCCCCACAAGGTCGCGCATTTGTAGCAAAGATAGCAAGTGATCCACTTTTTAGTAACCACTTATTAGTTGCATAGTGATCTTGGATTCATTAGTATCCATCAGTTTCATTTTATCATATTCAATTCTTGCTGAATGGCAAGCTGGTACTTTTTGATTGTTGCTTGTAGATCATTTGCTATAGGTATATTAATTCAATGTAGCAGTTTTTGTTTGACATTCAACTTCATTTGGATAATAAAAAATAGAGGAACATTTTTTTTATCTAGTTTAATTTGGTAGTGTTGTATTGGTATTGGTATCTCTCTTCTTTATCAATGGGAAATTCAGGTTACAATGTGGTTTACAATTTTGCAGAGAAGAGAATAACTTTTGAGGAGTTCTTCGATCACATGTTCTTGGCAACAAGGTCTTCCCTTTGCTCTAGTGTTCACATGTTCATCAGACATTATTTTGTGATTTACTTTATTCTTGTAATTTATTTGTGATATGATTGCTTTGATACCTTCGCAAAAGATTATATTTTTTTGTGATGGTTATGGTGCATTTACTCAATTTGATTGTCTCGAAGCATTGGAATATTGAACGATTCAGAATGTTTGTAATAATTTAATAAATTTGGTATTTATCAAAATCGAATTAAATTTTTTTTTTGGTAAATATGATATGTAATATGCAATACTAAAATTTAAAAAATATCGAAAAAACGGAATGGACACTCCTAATTTCTAGATCAAAACAACGAACTACACAACTATTCAACTCAAGAAGAATTAATTCAAACTCTAATTTCTTTCATCTCTGCTAAAATGGATATTCAATCTCCCAACACAGGCAAGTTATACAGAGAAACAACGAAACATCACAGAACAAGCAAGAAGTCTAATCTAAACATCTAAATCGGATCAACTTGGAATGCCAGAAGAAAATAAGACGCAAGGAAATGAAATCATATTTTATTTCATTCACATCCAACCATCTCAGAATTCTTACATACAAAACATCCAGGAAGACAAACAGGGGGTTGAGGAAGAGGAGAATTTTAAGAGAAGAATTGTCCCTGAAGAAGTCGTCGGAGAAGAGGAAGCGGTGGCCTATTCAAAGAAGATGATGAAGAAATCGTCATGAGGGAGAAGAAGTCACCGCTGAACAGTGACCGCAGAGATGCTGGAACCACCACCATCTCGTGGCCGAGCTTGTCGGAGAAGGGGACGAAGAAGCTAACCGGTGTCGTGGGTTGTGAGGCTTAAGTGGCGGTGGAGAAAATGAGAAGCTGCGGCGGTGTGAGGGAAGCTTTGCCGGAGGCTTGTAGGGCCTAAGGTTTATGGAGGTGGACAAGGCGGCAGCGCAGCGAAGAAGCGACAGCGGCAATTGGAGTGAAGGTGGAGCAAAGGCACGGCAGAAAGAGAGAGAGGGTGGCGCGAGGCGGTGCAAAGATTAAAGGCGAGGCGGTGGCGAGATCTAAGAGGGAGAGAGTGGGGAAAAAGAGCAGAAGTGACTTGCGGGATCGGCGGCGCAGCTGTGGTGAGAGGCTGAGGTGGATCACTGCAGGTGATCCGGCGGCAGGAAGCGGCGGTGCGGGATGGAGATGGAGAAGCCGCATGTGCTGCGGCAGCGGATATAAGAGGCGGCGAGAGGTGATGGCACGGTAAGAGGGAGGCAGTGGAGAGGGATTGCACCGTCGGCATACGGCCCGGCCGCCAGCGGCGAGGTGGAGGGAGGTGTGGAGGAGGATAGTTTGGGGAAGAAGAGGGAAAAAAAAAACAAAAACTGGGCTCAATTGAAAATGGTAGCCGACGACTAGGGTGTAGCAAAAATTTGGCAGTTTTGCAAAAAGACCCACTACTTTACAATAAATCATCAAAAGGTCCTCCCCGAGTTAGGGGTTAGTTTCCTGAGTCTTTGACAATTTGCGATTGGGTACTCGGTAGTTTCAAAAATTGTAACTAATCCTCCCACTTAGGGTTTTGGCTTTTCTGTGTCTTGGCTATTTTGCAGAGGGATGTTTAAGGTTTTTAGAAATTATAAAATGGTTCTTAGCTGAAAGTATTTGAGTACCCGGGCCACCGGAAACTCCGATTTCGGTGCGGTTATTTCCTACGTGTCCGTAGAAAAATGTACTTATTTCTGGAATCGATGGAGGGTCAGGTTTAGCAGATAAGGCGCATCCCATTAGCCAAAATCCACCCGAATTGTGTTGACCTGCAATAAAAATTTGCGAAGCGAGTAATCCAGTCGATTTGGCGATAAATCTAGAATAACCTGTGCATATGACGAGATATATGACTTAAATGTGCACAATCATGGGGGAAATAAATGGAAAAATTATGCAAATTAGACAAATATCAGCCACCCCTGTGATAGTATGTCTAGTTTGTGAATAGTACCTGACAAAAGCTAGTTTACATCACAAGGGTTATTTTCCCTTTTAGCTAAGGACCATTGAGTAATGTTAAGTTCGGAGTAGTGAAATAGAAACATGGTTTAAATTAAATATGGTTTACATCACAAGGGTTTGTCCAGATATAAAGAACAACCCAATGGTACATGTTGGGGGAACTCTCCGTGGGATCAAGTCCAGATAAGAGGCAAGGCTCCTGGTGACCCCCGTCCCGGGTGCCGCCATTTGCCCGGGGACAAGGCTCCCGGTGCCCCCGTCTCGGGCGCCCAGTGACCCGCGTCCCGGGCGCCGCCATTGGCCCGGGGACAAGGCTCCCGGTGGCTCACGTCCGGGGCACCGCCATGCCTGGGGACAAGGCTCCCGGGTGACCCCTATCCCGGGCACTGCCATTTTCCCGGGGACAAGGCTCCCGGTGACCCCCGTCCCGGGCGCCGCCTTTTGCCCGGGGATAGGGCTCCCGGTGACCCCCCGTCTCGGGCGCCGTCATTTGCCCGAGGACAAGGCTCCCAGTGACCCCCATCCCGGGCGCGGTCACCGGGAGGGTCACACGAGGAGCACATCGGGAACTAGCAAAGACACTTGTCAAGCATCCAGGTCCCTCGGTTGGGAGAAAGACGTTAGTGCTCTCTGATCCAACGGCTACGGTCAGGGTAGTTTAGTCTTTTTGCATCTTTTGGGCCTATATAAGCCCTTGTATCCCTCTCATGTGGAGGGGGACAATTCGCTTTGCATCAATACACCGCGAGAGAACTCCCCCAGCCGACTCAAGTCGGGAGCACGTCGACAGGACTAGGGTCTCCACTCAGACCTGAACCTGTATAAATCCTCGTGTCATTCTTTGTGTTTGCCCGATGGGAGAGGACCGGTCACGCGGTCAGCTCGCGTCGTCTTTCCTTCGCTAGGAACCACCAAAAAACCTGCCAGGGTAGTCGTAATACCCCGACAGTTGGCGCCGTCCGTGGGGACTTCGCGACAAATCGCCATGGCTCCCCCAAGAACGAGGGCTCGTGCCCTACCCGGTGACGCCGGTCCCAGTGACCCGGCGCCACCCCTCCGAAGCACGTTCGCTCCGGTGCTCCCGCCCGGACACAGCCAAACCCAGGTACCACCTCTGACCCTCCCAGCAGTTTCCGGTGGACAGGCCTCCGGGTCTGACCCGGTGACCGTGGGCGCCCCAGGGGGGGCTGGCCTTCCCCCGGTAGCTCCCCCGGCCTCCCAGGACGCCCTACTGGAAGCTCTTGTGGAGGGCCAACTCTGCGCCCAGCGCTCGATGGATGAACTCCTCCGCGTCCTGGCGCGGCTGCCGGCCCCCATCTATCCGCCCTAGTTCCCGTTCATGGGGGCAATGCCCCCGTTTATGGGACACCCGATGGCTCCTCCGACCCTCGGAGGCTAGGTCGCTCCCGGGACCTACGATTCCATCGGGGGTTACGCTCCCTCGATGGGCCCATCATCCAGAGCCTTCCCGCTCCGGGAGCGCTCCCGACGCCTGGGGCTTACCCCATCCCTGGAGCTTTCCCCATGCCGGTGGCTCACTCCGCACCGGGGGTCTTCCCTGGGCCCAGAGCCGGCTTCGCCCAGCCGGTCGCGTCCGTCGCGCCGGAAGCGGCCCGCCGGACAGCTCTCACACCGCCGCTGGATCTCCCCCGTGAGGGCCCCCCCTCTCTGGTTCCGCGCGGCACTCCCGAGGACTGCCCGGTAGCGTGTTCCACCCACATCCCGGTAGTACCTCCCAAGCCCGTGACCGCTACGCAAGAGCTCCCTCCTCCCCCGGGGCCACCCCCGAGGGCTCCCCCGGCAGATCAAGTCCGCTTTACTCGGGAGGAGGTCGAGCAAATGCGTACCACCAAGTCTGGAGAGGCCCCCTTGAAAGGGATCTAGGATATCGACTAGAGGGGGGTGATAGGCGATTTTAACAAATTATCAATAAGACAAACAATTTAGAGATAATGAGAGCAAATAAACAACACAAGATGAACAAAGCACAATTTCAACACAAGGATATATCCCGTGGTCTCGGTGATTTGCCGATCACCCCTAATCCACATTGAGGCAAACTCAAATCTCTAACCGCTCCTCTATCTAGTCAACCTTCTCTCGAGAAGTGACCTAGATCTTGAGCCGGATTGATGTGATGAGTTATCCAAACCTCGATTTCACTAAGGATGCACTTTACCGCTCTGGCAAGGCGTGCTCAACCCTTTCACAAGACGTTTTGAGTCTTCTTCACAATCTTCCTTGAAGAGCTCTCCAAAACCTTTCTCCTAGCCGTCTAGGAGCCGGCAAACTCCAAGAGTAACAAGCCGGTGATGATCACTTAGCCTTCTTCTAGTGCCACAAGATTGATTTAATGATCTAAATGCAATGCACTAGAAGATCTCAAATGCACACTCTCACAAATTCGAGAATTTGAACCCTAGAGTGTATGAAATGTGCTAAAGCTCTCAAGGATGATGACAATGCTCAAAATATGCCAAGCATTTTGAACAGGGCCCTGCATGGGAGTATATATACCCCCCATAACAAATATAGCCGTTACAGGCCGTTGGGAGAAAAAGATCACCTGGCGGTCAGACCGTAGGTACAAGCTCGGTCAGACCGCCGCAATTGCAACGGCATTAAACAGGCGCAATAAATACTCAACTGCCTTTGTCAGGCACTTACACGGTCAGACCGGAGCCTATTTCGGTCAGACCGTGAAATTGTCCAGAGACGACATAGTTTCTGGACACCTTATACGGTCAGGCTGAAAAATACGGACAGACGGGCCATCCGGTCAGACCGTAGTACAAAAACATGGTCAGACCGATTTCTTGGTCAGACCGGTCTAATAAAATGGTCAGACCGTCAAAGCTCAAAAACAACAGAAGGATAGGTCATGAAGTTCCAGGAGACTGACCTAGGTTTTAACTACGGATAGATCGACCTTATAAAGGTACATACTATACTAAGACATAATGTCGGTCAGTCCGAGATCTTATTCGGTCAGTCCGTGAATTCGGTCAGACCGGTTCAACATACGGTCAGACCGACTGAGACAGTGCTCAGCAGTATTGAGTTGAAACAAGCATTTTCAAAGTATATGACCTTCTAGTATGCAATGCAGGTTGATTTTATGATTTGTGCCACAGAGATGAAGTATTTTGCGATACACCACATGCTCCTCTTAATAATACGGCAACTATCCTAAAATCCGGTCAAAATTCTTCTCTAATCACCTTAGACCGGTAAAAATGGAAAAGACCTTATTTCGTACCTTTGCCCTTTTGATCAATGCCCTTTCTTCATCATGAGGCTCTTTCTTCGCCTTTCATTAACCTGTCTTTTAAGTCTCTTCTTGACACAACTAGGCAGGTAACGTTAGTGTAGCATTTGTAGTTGTCATTAATTATTAAAACACTCTTTAGGGGCCTAGAAGCTACAATCTCCCCCTTTTTGGTAATTGATGACAACATAAAGAGTAGATGGAGTTCTAAGCATAAAAGGAATTTTACAATAAGCATCGAAGAATAAGACACTCCCCCTAAATGTATGAATAAGAGAATTCTGGCATTTTTAGAGGAGTTCAAGCATGTGTATAAGATGCTATCTCAAATCATTCATTATATGAGCATGAAGTATCACAAATAAGACATTCAACATTCAATTCTACAACATGATATCATCAACACAAGGTCATATGAAACTAACATAAGCATATCTCACATATCATGAAGTAACAATCTCATACAAGAGTCATCCAACATAAATGTAATGACATCCACATAAAAGAGATATTCAACTAAACAAGTTAATTGAACTAAACAAGTTAATTAAAACTTTACACCAAAAGTTTTCATCAAAAATTTTCATTTAAGGTTCATCTCTCAACATCTCTCCTACTCTTCTACTCTCTTCTCTCTCCCCCTTTGGCATCAATTGCCATAAAAAGCTAAGGATCAGCTGGAGCATCATCATCGGGAGGATGGTGAGGAGGAGTCTGAGGGAAACAAGTGTAGAAGTGAGTGGAGAAGGCGTCGAAGCGCTGCTCGAACTGATCCTGGCGCGACGAGAAAGTCTGGAACTGATCATGCAAAGCCGCCAAGTCCGAGCGAGCGAGCTCAAGCCCCTGGAGAAGAGTAGCAAACTGATCCATCATCGGCTGATGGAACTGCTGCTGGAACTGTGAAAACCAGGCGGGGGCTTGGCTCGACTGAGGTGCCTGCTGTGCCTGAGGTGGAGGAGGAGGAGGCATAGGCTGAGCCTGCTGCTGCTGCTGCTGATGCTGTGCTCCATGGCCTCAGCTAAGATGCGCGGGTTGACACTAAACGGCTTATAGCCGAGATGTCTGATATCACATGAACCGCGAGGGAACTTCGTCTTCTGGAGCAGCAAGGACATGATAAAAGGAGCATAGTAGAGATTCGGCAGAGTGGTCGCCGAGACATCCTCAATTGTCTTCAATATAAAAGAGACAATGTTGATCCGATGACTCTTGAGGATGTGGTCGATGAAGTTCCAGTAGTAATCCCGGACCGCTTCTCGGTTTCCACTCTTTGGATGGATCGTGGCTCGTACGATCTTGTTGACTACAGCAGGGAGGACTTTGAGACCTGTAACTGTGCCAGGTACAATCCGCTGTCCACCTCCCGACTGCTCATAAAACTGGAGCCAGTCGTCCTCATGGAGGTAATCCTCATCCTCCATATCGATCCCCTCCTTCATCTCCTCATAGTTTAACTTGTTTGCCGCAGCAAACTCCTCAAAGGTGGCCTCGTAACGCCTGGAACCTGTCATCCACAAGATCTGCTGGTCCGCCCATCTGATCTCAACTGTAGCATAGAATTGTCTGATGGCAGTGGCGTTCCATGGGCACTTGTGCTCCACAAAGTCATACAGCCCTATATCCTTGAAGATCTGCACCAAGGGAGCCATGATGGGCTGATTCACAACATAAGCCCATTCGATCCATTTGTGTTCGAAGATATTTTTGTGGATCAAATGACCGTAGAAGGCATCCTGCTGTGTCATCGTGTGGAAATGAGGAGTAGAGGCGTCATTCTCATGATTGTAGGCGTAGATGGTCCTAGCCTTTGTATAGTCGCTTGAAGTCCATTTCCTCTTCGGGCCTTGATAAGAGTGGACGTTTATTTCATCGTCCTCACTCTCGATGTCCATGCCCCTGTGAGATGATCCAACATGATGAGATGACTGTTCTGTTTCTGAATCTCCGACCGAGGGCACCCAGTCGTCATCGTGACTGTCGCTACTGCTCGAGGGTAGAGCCCTTTTTGGCCGTTTCGCCAATTTCTTCTTGTTTGTCCGGATGGAGGCAATGCCTTGAGTACCTCGACCACTATACGATTTGAAAGATATGCAGCAGGTAAGATACAGGAAACAGGAAAGCATGACGAGAATAGATACGACAACAGAACAGCACATCCTGTCTCTGCTGTTGCATTCAGTCAGACCGATACAGGGGCGGTCAGACCGGCGCAACCGAAGAGATAGGGTTTGACTAGAAACTTGAGATTTACTAGAATTTAGGGCACAATTTGGTCTCAAATACGTGTGAAAGAACTTATAGTATCAACGTGGTGAGTCAATTTCAAGAAATGACCATAGTTGGACTAGATTCATCACATTTGCCCTAAACCTCAAGGTGAACAGTAAAAGAGATTGAAAAACGACGAAGAATCTGAGCAAAATACCTAGAAGATATGATTTGGTGATGATCTTGAACCACGGTTTGTCCGGGCGTTGCTAGGGTTTGACCGGAGAAGAAGAATCCAAAGATTTGAGGCGCACATGAAAGAGACAGGAGTGGGAAGAAAGTGAAAAAGGACAGGAGATTCGGGCTAAAAGGTTTCTGGTCATGAAATTTCGGTCAGACCGTAGACAAGATACCGGTCAGACCGCTGGAAGCAAGAAATTTAAGATGCTCTTTGGAGATGCATTCGGTCAGACCGCAATTTGTTCGGTCAGACCGCTGGAAAGACAAAAAGTCTTGGAGGATTTTGATTGATTTGAAGCTCAAGAGATTTGGATAGAGAGATATGTAAATATAAGATAATTATAAGAAAGATATAGGCAATATCACCAAAGGGGAAGTATTTATCTTACAACTTAACATATTTTTGGTTCATTTTACTCAATTGCCGATAAAGGAGCCTAAAAAGCTCTAAAAGAGGAAGTTCAAGCAATCAAGTGAAACTTTAAGCACAATCAATATGAGTTCAACATTTCAAGCCACATTTGATATATCAATGACGTTAAGCTCATTTCGAAGTTTGCAAAAACGACTTTCATCTAAGGGCTTAGTGAATATATCCGCTAATTGATCTTCGGTTCTCACATTATCCACCACCACATCACCTTTGCTAACATGATCTCTAAGGAAGTGGTGTCGGATATCTATATGCTTGGTCCGAGAGTGTTGAACTGGATTTGTGGCTATTTTTACCGCACTCTCATTATCACACAAAAGAAGCACTTTTTCAAATTTTATTCCATAATCCAACAATGTTTGCCTCATCCAAAGCAATTGTGCACAACAACTACCCGCGGAAACATATTCCACTTCGGCGGTTGATAAAGCTATAGAGTTTTGTTTCTTAGAGGACCAAGATACTAAAGATCTTCCTAACAGTTAACAACTGCCATAGGTGCTTTTTCTATCCACTTTACATCCCGCATAATCGGAATCAGAATATCCAATTAATTCGAATTTTGCACCTTTAGGATACCACAACCCTATGCTAGATGAATATTTTAGGTACCTCAAAATGCGCTTAACGGCCATTAAATGACTTACTTTAGGAGAGGCTTGAAATCTTGCACACATACAAACACTAAACATAATATCGGGCCTAGAAGCAATAAGATATAATAAACTACCAATCATAGATCTATAAAGCTTTGAATCTACCGGTTTACCTCATTCGTCAGAGACAAGGTGACCGTTTGTGGCCATTGGTGTCTTGATTGGCTTTGCTTCTTCAAGTCCGAACTTCTTGAGTAAGTCCTTCACATATTTGCTTTGACTGATGAAAGTTCCTTCCTTGAGTTGTTTAACTTGTAGTCCGAGGAAGAAACTTAGTTCACCTATCAAAGACATCTCAAATTCCCTGGACATCATATTACCAAATTCCTCGCAAAAATCTTGGTTAGTAGATCCAAATATGATGTCATCAACATAAATTTGACATACAAAGAAATCATTTCCAATTTTCTTAGTAAACAATGTAGTATCAACTTTCCCAATTTTAAAGCCTTTTGAAATTAAGAAGTCTCTAAGTCTTTCATACCAAGCACGAGGCGCTTGTTTAAGACCGTAAAGAGCCTTGGAGAGTTTATACACATGATTTGGCTTTGTAGGATCTTCAAATCCGGGAGGTTGTTTAACAAATACTAACTCATTAATTTTTCCATTTAAAAATGCACTTTTGACATCCATTTGATATAGTCTAATATTATGAGATGAAGCAAAAGCAAGCAAGATTCTAATAGCCTCAAGTCTAGCTACGGGAGCAAAGGTTTCACCGAAGTCCAAACCTTCAACTTGAGTGTATCCTTGAGCCACCGATCTTGCCTTGTTTCTTACTACCACTCCATTTGCATCTTGTTTATTCTTGAAAATCCATTTGGTTCCAATGACATTATGCTCATCCGGATTTGGTTCTTCTACCAATTCCCAAACATTGTTGCGGGTGAAGTTGTTTAATTCTTCATGCATAGCATTCACCCAATCCGGATCTTTTAAAGCTTCATCTACAAGTGTGGGCTCAAAAGAGGAAACAAAAGAGTAATTTTCACAAAATGAAGCAAGACGAGAACGAGTTTGAACACCCTTACACAAGTCACCAACAATTTGATCGACGGGGTGATCCTTTGAAATTAAGTGATGAATTCTTGGATGATCAACCGGGTTTTGTGAAGTAGAGGTAGAAGGTACTTCCGGTTGTTGTTGAGAGGAGTCTTCCACATTGACCACTTCAACTATTTGATCTTCATGTTGAGGAGTTGATGAAGAGGGGATAGCTTGAGTGGATGGATCTTCATCTTGATCACTATCTTCTTTCGGCTTGATATCCCCAATGGTCATGTTCTTCATTGCCACTCTTACCTACATCATCCAAATTGTCTTGCTCCTCTTGAGAGCCGTTAGTCTCATCAAATTGAACATCATGTGTCTCCTCAACCAAACCGGAGTTTTGGTTGTAGACACGATATGCTTTGCTATTTGATGAGTATCCTAATAAAAATCCTACATCACATTTACTTTGAAATTTAGATAAGCGTGCACCTTTCCGCAAGATATAGCACTTACATCCAAACACTCGGAAGTAGGAAATGTTTGGCTTCCTTCCAATGAGAAGCTCATAAGGAGTTTTCTTTAGTAGTCGATGACAATAAAGACGATTTGATGCATGGCACGCGGTGTTGATTGCTTCGGCCCAAAAGGTGTCCGAAACATTGTACTCCGAAAGCATAGACCTTGCCATGTCTATCAATGTCCGGTTCTTTCGTTCGACTACTCCATTTTGCTCCGGTGTATACTTGGCCGAAAACTCATGTTTGATACCTTTATCATCACACTAATTTTCAACCTTGGTATTCTTGAATTCGGAGCCATTGTCACTTCTCACTTTCTTGATCTTGAAGCTAAATTCATTTTCGGCCCTTTGAGCAAAGCTTTTGAAAGTATTAAACACAATTGACTTATCATGTAAAAAGAATATCCATGTATATCTAGAAAAATCATCTACAACGACAAGACAATAACTATTGCCACCAATGCTCACAAAAGTAGTTGGTCCAAATAAATCCATATGCAATAGTTCAAGTGGACTAGAAGTTGACATGGTGCTTTTAGTTGGATGTGAGTTTACAACTTGTTTTCCGGCTTGGCAAGCACTACATAATTTATCTTTTTCAAACTTTACATCTTTTAATCCAACAACTAAATCATGTTTAACTAGTCTATTTAGTTGTTTCATTCCAACATGCCCAAGCCTTCTATGCCATACCCAACCTTTAGAAGATTTAGTAAACAAGCATATACCAAGATTAGCATCATTTGAATTGAAATCAACTAAATAGAGGTTGCCATGTCTAAAACCTTTGAAAATCAACCTATTATCATCAATACTAGTGATAATCACTTCTTTTGGATAAAATGCACATATGAATCCAAGATCACAAAGTTGAGCTACGGATAAGAGGTTGAAATTTAGAGATTCAACAAGCAATACATTAGATATGGAGAGTTCGTTTGAGATGGCAATTTTACCTAAACCTTTTACCTTTCCTTTGCTATTGTCTCCAAACGTGATCTTGTCATATTCCACACCTTCGTTATTTAGAGAGGAGAACATGTTGTGATTACCGGTCATATGTTGAGTGCATCCACTATCGAGCACCCAATGTTGTCCTCCGGCCTTGTAATTTACCTACAAAACAAAGTTAGGTCCTTTTAGGTACCCAAATCTTTTTGGGTCCTTGGAGGTTAGTTACCAAGGATTTTAGGACCCAAATGGCTTTCTTTTTGGTACCAATGATCGGGGTTCCAACAAATTTGGCTTTAATATCACCATTGTTCATTTTCTTTAAAACATAGTAAGAATTGAATATAAGAGATGAATTAATCTTGCTAGCATGGCAATTCTTTTCAATGTGACCTAAACTTTTACATTTGTTGCAATATCCCTTTTCTTTTACAAAAACGGTTTTAGATGGGACAAAAGCATGTTTTCCCCTTTTAGGAATGTAGCCTAGTCCTTCTTTTCTTAAGGAAAACCTTTGACTATCTAGAAGATGTCTTAATTTTGATTCTCCTACATAACATTTAGCTAGGTCATTGGTTAGTTTTTCAATTTTGTCTTTAAGTTCATTGTTTTCAAGACTAAGCACATTATCATCAATTTTAGGTCTAGATGGGAATTCAATTAAATCTTCACAAGAAGTAGATATGCTAGAAGTAGACATCATGGGCAAGTCATTCAAAATATTGCAAGTGATGCCTATTTCATTACCCGTTTTGTTGGCTTTATGAGTAAGTAGTGAGTCATGAGCTTCCTTAAGCATCTCATGAGTTTCCTTGAGACTCTCATGAGATGTGTTTAGCTCCTCATAGGAATTTTGAAGAGTTTTGTATCTCTTCTTCAATTCCTTGAATTTTTCTTTCTCTTTACTCATATAGTCATCAAAACCGGTGATCATCTCAACTAGGTCATCATAAGTATATTCATCTTCGTCACATGATACCTTCGATTCTCCTTTAGCCATGAGGCAATGAGGAGTGGAGAATAGAGATGGAGCTTCCTTGATAGCTACCACGGTGAGTCCTTTGGGTGATGCTTCATCTTCATCATCGGAATCGGAACTTGAAGCATCCGAATCCCATTCAATGAAGCAAGCTTGTCCATCCTTCTTCTTCTTGTAGTATTTCTTAAAAACCTTCTTCTTGCTTTCTCCTTCCTTTTCGTACTTCTTCTTCTTCATTGATTTTTCTTCTTCTTTGTTTTTGCATTGTGTGGAGATGTGACCCTTTTCACCGCATTCAAAGCATCTTCTTTCTTCAAATGGGTTCCTCTTGGATGATTGTCCTTTCTTGAAGGATTTTCCTTGATATCTCTTCTTCATGAACCGCTTGAACCTTCTCACAAAGAGAGCCATCTCCTCATCGGTGTCTCTCTCATCACTTTCTTCTTCATTGTCTTCCCTTTTGAAAGCTTGAGCCTTTAGTGCTATGTTCTTCTTCTTGGAGTCGGAAACCTCATCTTTCACTTCTTCTTGAGATTTCTTGAATATGTCATGAGTGAGAATCTCACTCAAGACTTCCAATGGAGTCACACTCTTCAAGTTTGAACGCACAAGTAAGATTACAATTGTGTCATATTTTGAAGGTAAAGCTCTAAAAACTTATGACAAAATTCCACATTTGTGACATCCATACCAAGCCCTTTTAACTCATTTACTATGTTATTTAAACGGTTAAACATCTCCGATACATCTTCATTTGGCAACATAGCAAACTTTTCAAATTGGCCCTTATGGATAAATAATTTAGCATCCTTGACCATCGAGGTTCCTTCATGAATATCCATAAGATTTCTCCAAATATCATGGGCTGTTTCAAGTTTACAAATTCTATTAAATTCACCTAGATTTAGAGCACTATAAAGAACATTCATGGCTTGAGCATTCGCTAAGGCATTATCTCTATCTAAGTTAGTCATGTCATCATCATCAAGAATTGCAAAACCCTCATCCACCACTTTCCAAATCTTTCCACCCATGGCTTTAAGATAAACCATCATTCTAGTTTTCCAATAAGTATAGTTAGATCCATCAAAGAGTGGTGGTTTACCAATATTGATCCAACCCTCACTAGCCATCTTTATCCTACTCCGGGATGGTTAAATCCTCTAAAATGGAGTCCAAACTCTGATACCAATTGAAAGGGATCTAGGATATCGACTAGAGGGGGGTGAATAGGCGATTTTAACAAATTATCAATAAGACAAACAATTTAGAGATAATGAGAGCAAATAAACAACACAGGATGAACAAAGCACAATTTCAACACAAGGATATATCCCGTGGTCTCGGTGATTTGCCGATCACCCCTAATCACGTTGAGGCAAACTCAAATCTCTAACCGCTCCTCTATCTAGTCAACCTTCTCGCGAGAAGTGGCCTAGATCTTGAGCCGGATTAGTGTGATGAGTTATCCAAACCTCGATTTCACTAAGGATGCACTTTACCGATCCGGCAAGGCGTGCTCAACCCTTTCACAAGACGTTTTGAGGCTTCTTCACAATCTTCCTTGAAGAGCTCTCCAAAACCTTTCTCCTAGCCGTCTAGGAGTCGGCAAACTCGAAGAGTAACAAGCCGGTGATGATCACTTAGCCTTCTTCTAGTGCCACAAGATTGATTTAATGATCTAAATGCAATGCACTAGAAGATCTCAAATGCACACTCTCACAAATTCGAGAATTTGAACCCTAGAGTGTATGAAATGTGCTAAAGCTCTCAAGGATGATGACAATGCTCAAAATATGCCAAGCATTTTGAACAGGGCCGTGCATGGGAGTATATATACCCCCCACAATAAATATAGCCGTTACAGGCCGTTGGGAGAAAAAGATCACCTGGCGGTCAGACCGCAGGTACAAGCTCGATCAGACCGCCGCAATTGCAACGGCATTAAACAGGCACAATAAATGCTCAACTGCCCTTGTCAGGCACATACACGGTCAGACTGGAGCCTATTTCGGTCAGACCGTGAAACTGTCCAGAGACGACATAGTTTCTGGACACCTTATACGGTCAGGCCGAAAAATACGGACAGACCGGCATAAGGTCAGACCGATTTCTCGGTCAGACCGGTCTAATAAAATGGTCAGACCGTCAAAGCTCAAAAACAACAGAAGGATAGGTCATGAAGTTCCAGGAGACTGACCTAGGTTTTAACTACGGACAGACAGACCTTATAAAGGTACATACTATACTAAGACATAATGTCGGTCAGTCCGAGATCCTATTCGGTCAGACCGGTTCAACATACGGTCAGACTGACTGAGACAGTGCTGAGCAGTATTGAGCTGAAACAAGCATTTTCAAAGTATATGACCTTCTAGTATGCAATGTAAGTTGATTTTATGATTTGTGGCACATGGATGAAGTATTTTGTGATACACCACATGCTCCTCTTAATAGTACGGCAACTATCCTAAAATTCGGTCAAAATTCTTCTCTAATCACCTTAGACCGGTAAAAATAGAAAAGACCTTATTTCGTACCTTTGCCCTTTTGATCAATGCCCTTTCCTCATCATGAGGCTCTTTCTTCGCCTGTCATTAACTTGTCTTTTAAGTCTCTTCTTGACACAACTAGGCAGGTAACGTTAGTGTAGCATTTGTAGTTGTCATTAATTATTAAAACACTCTTTAGGGGCCTAGAAGCTACACCCCTCGCGTGGCCGGCCAGAGCATCCCCCGGTTCGTGGACGCAGTGAACCACATTCCCGTCCCGGCCGAGGAAAGAGGCCTGCTGGAGAAGCAACCACCGTCTCGGAGGGGTGCCCAGACGTCTAGGAGGTTAGCTTGACTAACCCAGAGGACAAGAGGCGCTACTGCCACATCGGTGGACCCCTTGGGCCCCTTCCCGACTCTGACAATGAACGCACGTCCCTCGTCAAAGGGGACAGCGACCGGGACTCTCCCCGGGAGGTGGAGGTGGCTAATCAACCGCTATGCCGTCGGCTCTGGTGCATTCGATGGCCGCGGCCTTACCGACCGCCGCACCTCGAACACTACAATGGTGAGGCCGATCCGTACGAGTTTGTGTAGGTGTATTCCACGGCCATCTCATCGGCTGGGGGGGATGAGACGGTCCAGTGCAATGTATTCCCCCTCTACCCACCGGGATCGCTCGCTCGTGGTTTTACAACCTGAAGGCCGGCTCCATCAAGTCTTTTGCGCAGATCAAGTGCGAATTTTGTGCGAACTTCCAGGGGAACTACGTGCGTCCCCTGTATTCATCGCAGCTATACACTGTCCGACAGAGGACAGGAGAGACCATCCGCAGCTTCTTCAAGCGCTGTGCTCAGGTCAAGAGAAAAGTAGCCCACGTCCCTGACTCCACGGTCATTGAGGTGTGCAAGAGCAGGATCCTCCCCGGAGAGCTCCATCGAAGACTCTCCCGAAGCTGCCCCTCCTTCGCCGACGAGCTCTGCACTATACTCGAGAAGTACGCTCGGGCGGAGGAGGACGATCTCTGGAAGAAAAACCAGGGGGTTCCCGCCCCCGTCGACCGGGAAGCTAGGGACCTCCTCAAGCGCCCCAAGAGGGGCAGTCGTAGCGAGCCACGACTTCGGGACACTTTTGTCCTTGAGGGCGGAGGCAGCTTGCGCGATGCCCCCAAGGGCAACCGTCCCTTCCCCAAGCCGAAAGGCCGTGGGGGGGGGGAGCAATCGTCCCGCGGTCGTGAAGGCCCCATGATGGGAGGCAAGGAGGGCGTGTGGTGCACTTTCCACAAGTCCAATACCCATGTTACTCAAGAATGCCACCAACTTCTCCAACACTTCGCCGCATTCCTCGACTAGCATGGGCAGGGGGGGACTCTTGCCTCCTTGTCCTCTCAGCCGGCTTTACCAGCCCTTCTTGCCCCCACGGGAGAGCAGCAAGGGCAAGTGCGGGAAGGGGGCCCATCAGAAGTTCTCCCCTTCCAAACCTCCCAAAGGCGTGTCAACTTCATCACCGGAGGGACTGCCTCGGGGCGAGACTCCAAGCGCCAGCGCAAGGAATACACGCGTGAAGTAAAGGTTGTGGGGGTGCTGCATACGTCCCAGCCACCAAAGTGGTCGGACGTCCCCCTCACTTTTATAGCGGAAGACGCGCGCGGGGTTCGTTTCCCCCATGATGATGCGCTCATCATCTCCACCACCGTCTACAACTGCCACCTGGCACGCATCCTTGTCGATGGCGGAAGCTCCGCCGACGTCCTGTACCTGAAGGCGTTTGGAGAGATGCAGGTCGACGAGAAGCTACTGTAGCCCGCAGCAGGGCCCTTGCAAGGATTCGTCCTGGGGAAGACGATCCACCCGGTGGGGAAGGTGGATCTCCCCATGACCTTCAGTACCCCATAAAACTACCGTACGGAGATGGTCCGGTTCGATGTGGTGGACCTCCCCTCCTCATACAACGCAATCATGGGGAGTACCACGATCAACTGCTTGGGGGCCGCGATCCACCAGAGCTATCTCTGTGTGAAGATCCCCGGGCCTCACGGCGTGATCACCGCCCGAGGTGACCAAAATGTGGCCCGCGCTTTGTACGAGCGCGCCGCCACGATGATCGGGAGCGTCAACATGATCAAGACCCCGGGGGGAGAGACCTCTTCCCAGGCGTCGGACGCCACTGCCGTCCCCTCCGGGAGGTCTCCTCCCAAGCTGCGTCCGGAGGGGGACCTCCGGAAGGTCCCGCTGTCCCCAGTCGACGCGGACAAGACCATCAAGATCGGGGCGGATCTCCCCGAAGAGCACGCAGAGCAACTCACGGCTTTCCTACGCAAGAACTCCAACGTTTTCACATGGAAACCCTCCGACATGCAAGGCGTCATCGAGCATAAGCTTGCTGTGACCCCTGGTCACCCCCCGGTCAAACAGAAGCTGAGAAAACTCTCCCTTGAACGCCAAGAGGCAATCAAGGCCGAGATCACCAAGCTCAGAGAGGTGGGATTCATTCGGGAGGTTTTGCACCCCGAATGGCTTGCGAACCCCGTCCTCGTGAAGAAGTCAAACGGTAAGTGGCGAATGTGTGTGGACTTCACTGACCTCAACCGCGCTTGCCCCAAAGACAACTTCCTGCTCCCG
The DNA here is from genome assembly GCA_019359835.1 of Pharus latifolius. Classification (NCBI taxonomy): domain Eukaryota; kingdom Viridiplantae; phylum Streptophyta; class Magnoliopsida; order Poales; family Poaceae; genus Pharus; species Pharus latifolius. The sequence goes on along the minus strand of CM033322.1, from coordinate 32,973,200 downwards.
TAGATCGACCAGCTGGTCGACTCGACCGCGGGGTGCAAGTTGATGAGTTTCCTGGACGCGTATTTGGGCTATCACCAAGTCCGGATGGAGGAAGGGGATGAGGAGAAGATGAGTTTCATAACTCCCCTCGGAACCTTCTGCTACGTCCATATGCCCTTCGGGCTGAAGAACGCTGGAGCGACCTTCCAATGACTCATGACGCTGGTCCTCAAGGACCAGATTGGCTACAACGTCGAAGTCTATGTCGACGACGCAGTCGTCAAGGGCCTCCGCGCGGCCGCTCACATTGACGATTTAGCGGAGACCTTCCGCAACCTCCACGCATACGGGTTGAAGCTCAATTCGGAGAAATGCGCCTTCGGCGTGCGTGGGGGGAAGCTCCTGGGCTTCCTCGTGTCCCAGCGGGGCATAGAGGACAACCCCGAAAAGATCCGGGCACTCCTGGATATGCCCCCGCCGCGCTCGGTCAAAGATGTACAGCGGCTCACCTCCTGCTTGGCCGCGCTGAGTCGCTTCGTCTCGCGGTCGGGGGAATATGGCCTCCAGTTCTTCAAAATCCTCCGGGGCCTCGAGGGGTTCCGATGGACTCCCGATGGACTCCCGAGGCCCAGGAGACCTTCGACGACCTATAGAAGTACCTCACGAGCCCCCCAATGCTCGTGAGCCCGTCTCCGGAAGAACCCTTGCTCCTTTACCTCGCCGCGACCCCGGCGCTGTAAGCGCGGTATTGGTAAAGGAGCAGGACGGGCAACAGCCTCTCGTGTACTACGTGAGTGAGGCCTTCCAAGGGGCTAAAACTCGGTACACGGAGATGGAGAAGATCTACTACGCCCTTCTAATGGTGTCCCGGAAGCTTTGTCACTACTTCCTGGGACACCCGATCTCTGTCCCGTCGTCCCTCCCTTTGGGGGAGGTACTCCGGAACAAAGAAGCCACCGGCCGGATCGAAAAGTGGGGGCCGAGCTCTCTCCCTTCTCCCTTTCCCTCACTGGGCGCTCCGCTATCAAGTCACAAGTCCTCGCCGACTTTGTGGTGGAGTGAACCCCTGCCTCCGGGTTCGGGGACGAGAGCCTCCCCGAACCGCCCCGATGCAGTGACCATTGGACGCTCATGTTTGATGGCTCCTTGTGTCTTGCTGGGGCCGGCGCAGGGGTAGTCCTCCAGAGCCCCGAGGGGAAGGAACTGGAGTATGCGGCGCGGCTTGAGTTCCCCGCCATGAACAACGTCGTTGAATATGAGGCTTTGCTCCTTGGGTTGCGCCTCGCGCGCTCCCTGGGGATTCGTCTCCTCCTTGTGAAAGGAGACTCCCAGCTCATAGTTTGTCAAATGGACAAGTCCTACTTGTGCCATGACGCAAACTTGAGCCTCTACTTGCAGGAGGTACGCAAGATGGAGAAGCACTTCGACGGCCTAGAGGCCCGGCACATCCCCAGAGAGACAACGACTGGGCCGATGCCCTGGCCTGGGCAGCCAGCACCCGGGAACCTCTCCCCGGGGGAACCTTCTTGGAGATCATCGCGAAGCCTTCGGTGACCTCCCCGGACGCGGACAATGGATCCTGCGTCTCGGAAGTCTCCGAGATCACCCGGGTAGCGTCTTGGATGGACAGGTCTCAATACAAGCTCCATATATGTCGCTGGGCCTCCCGAAGTAGGTTCTCAGGCCAATACTCGTAACTCGCCGGTGGGAGTATTCGAAGTGGCGGAACCCTCTGGGACCCCGGTTGCGGAGGGGATAATTCAGCGTGGTGGTTTTCAAAGTTTTCTAGGTGCCACTCCGGGAGCCACCCCAACCGAATCGGCTCCCAGGAGACACCCCTACCATGTCCCTCGGAGATGAGACTTAGCAAAATTAAGGCGGCTTGGGCATCCCCCGAGTGATACCCTTTGGAGCCCGGAGGCCTTCTCTCCAGGGAGGCTCCTCGCAACACTGGGGCGCCCTAAGGTTGCGCTCAACTCTCGGGGGCTCTCTCCCTGGAGTAACCTCCCAGGGCGCCTGGTAAATTCAATTCAAGACTTAGCAAAAAATTCATTCTATTGCATCAAAATGTCTTTTGTACAAGTCTCTGGGGCTTCTAAGAAGCTACCGGGAGCAAAAATCCTAAAACGAAAAAGGACCTATCTAAAGGCCCGGAGGGAGGCTCATACTTGTTCATTGTTATCCTCCCTCTAGGAGGCCTCCGCCAGAGCCGTAGTGTCCGCCCTCGGAGGCGCTGAAGCCGGGAATCGCACCTACACGATCCAGTTGTAGAAACCCCCGGCGAGCTGCTCCACCTCTCGCGGGTGCGGCTCAAAGAACTCGGGAAAGCCCCAGGGGATTCGGCCCCCAATCGCCCGGGCGCCGATCCCCCGGAGTTCCACAAGCCCCGCGGCGATAGCCACCACTGGGATCGCCCGGCCCCGTGCCTGAGCATCGGCGGCCTCCGGGATCACAAAAACTTGTGCGTTAAGAAAATGCACAGCCTCCGCGAGTGTCGCCGGCGTCGCGTCAGAGCTGCCCCTCGAGCCGAGGCTCACCCCAAGCCCTTCGAGAGCCAAGCGGATGGAGCGACCCGCTTCTGCCACTGCCCGGGTGCTGGAGCCTTCGAGCTCCTGGAGGGCATCCTCCTTTGCCCTTGCCTCCCTCCGGAGCCGGTCGTTGGCGTTCTTGGAGGCGTGGAGTTGGGCCTGGACTCGAACCAACTCCCGGAGCGCGTCGTCCTGCTCCTCAGAAAAGGCGACGGCCTTCCCCTCCACCTCCTTCAGCGCCTTGTCAAAGCACGCCTCGATGCCGCAGGCGAGGCCCGCCCCCTGCGAGCACGAAAGTTATTCGAAGCCCAAGAGTTGGTAAAATCATAGGAAGAAACAACCTGGTGATCTGAGAATGAACCTGGATATGGAGCGACTGCAGCTCCCCGCAATAGTTGCGGAGCGTCCCTTGCGAGATGTACTCCTGCACCTTCCGGGTATGGAGCCCCTCCGCGAACCGGAAAACCTCCCCCGCGGATAGCAGGGGGATCTCCGTCCCAACGGCTCCGGACCCGTCTATGCCGGTTGGACCCCTCACGAAGGTCGCGGGGGTGATGTGAATCAGAGTGGCAGCGGCCGGAGTCCTTGCCGCTGAAGAGGTGGCCGAAGAGGAAGTGGACGAGCTCTCTGGGGGGTGCCACCCGGGGAGGGATGAGGAGCCCTTTCCCCTTTCCGGGCCGTGGGGCCCCGGGACCTCCGTCGCTGTAGGGACCTCATAGACTAAGGGGCTCCCCCCCTCGTCCACTGTCCATTCAATGCACGGAGGGGAAGCCTCCGCGAAACGAACCTCCGGCCGCTCCGGCTCCGGTAGTCTTGGTGCCACCGGAGGTGCGATTGCCGAAGGCGGCGAGGGGGAGTAATTCGTCGAGTCAGATGCCCCCTCGTCACCTGCGGGCTCCTTCCCCCGAGCCTGTCCAGAGGCCTCGAGAAGGCGCGCGAACCCTTGCGCCTCAGCCACCCCCTGAGTTTTCTTCCGGGGGGCGGCGTCACCTCGCGCCTGGAAGGCGCTCGCACACATCCCAACCCGGGGGTGGTGTCCCGAGCCTTCACGGGCGTGGAACTCGGCGTCGTTACTGAACCGAGGGCCTTCTGAGCCTTGGCATGCTTCGGCTCGGAACCCTTGGCGGCCTCCTTCCCCAGCTTGTGAGAGCCGGGGGTTGGGGGAGGCGTCCTCTCTAGCAACCTTAGCCCAAAGGCCTCGGCCACCAAGTTTCGAGGAGGACCCTCCAAGATGACGCGCACGATACGCTCATGCTCGTCAGCGTAGTACCTCCTGAGGAGGTTCTCCGCCTTCTCCCGGGCGACCGGGTATGGCCAGACTACAAAAGTGAAGGGAGTTAGCGAAATTAACAAAAAACGAAGAAAGTCGCCGGGGGATTACGTCGGGTCACCGGCTTTTGCGGGGGATGCTGTGCCGGGTACATTCCGATCCCCCTCCTCTCGTACGAGAAGGGGGAAACCTTCAGTAACGTCAGCTCCTCGGTGGTGTCCCTCATGGAATGGACGCCCCGGGAGCTAACCACTTTGTTGAGGAGCGTCAGCTCCTCCTCGGTCCACACCGGGGGCTTAGGGGCGGACGACCGGCTGTAGGAGGGGGGCCCTGGTGAGTAGGTCACCTCGGCGTCTTGGACCCAGAGGTAAAACCCCCTCTGGACCCAGTTCCCCTAGTGGTCCCGAGAAGCAGCCATCGGGTACTCCTGCACCCGCGACGGCAGGAGCTGTATCATGACGGAGCCGAACGGAGACTTCGACCCTCCCCTCACCAGATGGGAGCTCCTTGCCGTCGGCTCATAGAAGTACTGGAACAGCCGAAGCGTCGGCTCCCGTCCGGTGGCTGTCTCGAACAGCCAAACGAAGAGCCCCATCCGAACGAAAGCGTTTGGCGCAGGTGGTTGAGCGCCACCCCGTATTCCCGGAGAAACTCCCAGAGCAACGGATGCACCGAGAGCCGAAGCCCTGCCTCGAGGAAGGCCTCGAAGACGACCACTTCTCCGGGCCTAGGGCGGGGGGTGCCGTCCTTCTTGGAGGGGATCCAGATGTCCCCGTCCGCGACACCCCTGGTCCACGAGGGACTCTAAGTCCCCCGAAGTGAACTCGGAGGCCCAGAGGAAGTCCGCGGTGACTTCCTCCGGAGGCACCTCGGCGGCCTTGGCGCGACCCTTGGGACCCATTTTGCTTCTCCGGTGTGTTGAGCTCTTTGGGAATTGAGGGGCTTAGGTTTCTGGAGGCTAAGCTTCCAGGAGTGGGCTATCGGGAGAGCTTAGGGCACCGGTGGCGTTTGAGGATCGAAGGTTTGAGTGACTTCTCCGGGCCCCTCAAAGCCCTATTTATAGGGCTCGAATGTGGCCCCGATGCGCGCCACGTGGCCCCTCATGGTGAATCTGCGCCACTCAATTCAAATGGCACGCGCGAATCGAAGGGACGGTCGCGGGAAACGACACATCGTCAGTTCGAACCGCGCAAGGCCATTATGACCAAACAGCGTGCGCCAATCGAGACTAGGGGTGACATAATGACCGACGGCGCCGCCGTGAGTATCTAGCACAAAATTCAAAGCGTCAACGAGGCGCCGGAAATCCATCCTGGAGGAGATGTTCCCGGTAATGTGAGCCATCCCCTTCGGGGACTCGAGCGGCGTCCCCAGAGGACATGGGAGGCTGCTGTTGGGGGAAATCTTTGCGGGATCAAGTCCAGGTATGAGGCAAGGCTCCCGGTGACCCTCGTCTCGGGCGTCGCCATTTGCCTAGGGACAAGGCTCCCGGTGCCCCCGTCCCGGGCGCCACCGTTTGCCCAGGGACAAGGCCCCCAGTGACTTGTCCCGGGCGCCGCCTATTACCCGAGGACAAGGCTCCCGGTGACCCCCTGTCCTGGGCGCCACCATTTGCCCGGGGACAAGGCTCCTGGTGACCCGCGTCTGCCCGGGGACAGGGCTCCCAGTGACCCCCCGTCTCAGGCTCCGTCATTTGCCCGGGGGACAAGGCTCCTGGTGACCCCCGTCCCGGGCACGGTCACCGGGAGGGTCACACGAGGAGCACATCAGGAACTGGCGAAGACACTTGTCAAGCATCCAAGTCCCTCGGTCGGGAGAAAGATGTGAGTGCCCTCTGATCCAACGGCTACGACCAGGGTAGTTTAGTCTTTTTGCATCTTTTGGGCCTATATAAACCCTTGTATTCCTCTCATGTGGAGGGGGACAATTCATTTTGCATCAATACACAAAAACCAATAGGCGTGCTCTGGAGCACTCTCCCCACGAGAGAACTCCCCCAGCCGACTCAAGTCAGGAGCATGTCGACAGGACTAGGGTCTCCACTGAGACCTGAACCTGTATAAATCCTCGTGTCATTCTTTGTGTTTGCCCGACGGGAGAGGACCGGTCATGCGGTCAGCTCGCGTCATCTTTTCTTCGCTAGGAACCACCAAAAAACATGCCAGGGTATTAGTAATACCCCGCCAGTACATATGTTACAATACATAAGTTTTTCAAAAACTAAACAAGAAATGAGCATAAGGGATCGGTCTTAGAGTAGCTTCAAAATTCTTCATCTCCAGCTCCCAAGTAGGTAGGGTCTAGTTGTATATGTCTCTCTCCAAGTCCTCTGGGTCTTGAGCCATTTCTACATCTTCGAGGTCTTCGAAAACATCTTCTGTAATGAGAGCTCTAGGTCTAACAAGAATTTAAATAGTATGGGTGAGTACAAAAGTACTCAGCAAGTAAAGTAAAAAAAGATAATGCAACATTGCCTAACTTAGCTATATTCAAGGATATTTAAACATTAGATAAGCCAAGGAGTATGATATTTCTTTTCCAACAAATCCTTTGTTGCAAAATAATGTCCATTTGATTATTAAGAAAAGTTCTAGTGAACACTTTGCGTCATAGGGCTGAGGCCTCCTTTCCTGTCGCGATGCAATTTTTGTCCTAGGAACAAGGAGTGAATATTCACATTTTTACTCTGCAGAGGTGTACCGCTTTACCCACATAAATTCTAGATATACATGTCGGTGCTCATCACCAGTAATCCACATTTCCTTTAATGTGTGAGTAGATCAAGAGAACAAAGTTTTTCTCAAATCTATCCACTAAGCACCTCCACTCCACCAGTTGAGTATAAAACTCTTTGGGTACTTTGTAGGCGACATGTAGAACCTTCTGGATTATTTTGAGTGATCCGTGACACCCTCACAGGTTATTCTAAGCGACCCATGACGCTTAATATATATATAATACGTTCTCGTGTGGAGGTGATCTTAGTTTTTAGATAAGGTACTACACTAAGCCTGTCCCATATCAAATTTGTGGTCAATACGGGTGTTATGGTGCTAGACGAAAGTGACAATTGGTTACAACCCTTACTGTTTTCCATCAATTGCATAGATAGGGAGGTCGTTGATTTTAAGAACTCATGCTTAGTGACTTTTGACGGAGATTATTACTTGAGTTATTTGCTTATATCTTTCCGTGGTCTCAAGAGACCATGGAGAGAGTTAAATTTTCTATTTATGCCTTTCTATGGTCACAGGAGACTACGGAAAGAGATTAGTGGATAGTCCAAGACATTCGTATATGACCCAGCCCATCTAGACACAAAAGGCCCCATCATAGATGACTATTACGCTACCTTAGTACTCGTGGGTTTAATGTTTGTGGTCGCAGATCTCTGTAGTCACAATATCTGTTGTTGCAGAATTTGTGGTCTCGCATATTATACTACCCGTTGATAAGTGCTAAATTGGTAGCATTTTTACCTAGGTTTAGTATTGAAAATGTGCAAAACATTCTTAAAACTCTTTTGATGCGACATTTTATGCGTAATTTTTCATTATTTTTACAAATTGTTTTCACGGCTGTGTTTGATATGTTTCAGGGACCAAACCTACCAAATTTGAGAAGATTTTGACCACATTTGGACCCAATTCAACAAAGAAATCAAAATTGGATAGCAAAAGGGCCTGGTCGAATGCTCTATGGTCAAAAAACACATGATCGAATTCACTTAGGTGAAGAGAAGCCCTGTTCGAACATGTCACGACAACAAGGAGCTGTACTCGAATAGGAAGACACCTGCTCGAAAAGAGTCCCGGTTGAATGCACACATCTAGTCGAAAATGAGTCTTGATCGAATTCGGTCATGACACGTGTTTGGCTATGAACACGCCATGTGTCCTGGTTGTGTTCAACTCAATTTCGGTGGCTTTTTCTGGTCGGATTTGGTCGGTTTTAACCAGATTTGGTCGGTTTTAGTCGTATTTGATCAGAATTGGTCAGTTTTGACTCAGATTTGTCTGTTCTCATGCTGTTTGAAGCCAGACTTCTTCACCTGCACGTCAAGGAGTTATTTTTGGGCACATTAACCCATGTACTATAAATAGAGAAACTTTTAGCTCAATTAAACATGCTTTTTACATGCTAGCCTTTAGGGCTTAGTAATAGTTTTTAGATTATTTTCTTAGAAGAGGCCCCTCTATTTTTCTTGCTTTTGTAAGCCAACAAGAACGACAACTTCAATTTTCCAGCAATCAAGTAAGTTTTCATTTAATTCTTATTGTTATTTCTGCATTATTATGATTTTTTGCGAGTAGATCCCTTCTAGGGTTAGGGATGACCTAATCCGAAAGGCGTGATTCTTTCTCGGTCTTGATCTCAAATTTTGGAGTTATTTCCTGATGTTTTCTTCCTCTAAACCCTAAATTCTCATTTTGACAACAAATGTAACAATTGAGCCTTAGCAAGAATTTAGGGGAGTTCTTGAGTCCTTAGCGCTTTGACGCGGATCCTGAATAGGAGAGCGTGACGAGGATTGTCACCCGAGCTAGTTCAGCTAATACATATTGGGTTCATGTCAGGTTCGAATTTGATATGTGCCTATATGTCTTAGTAGCCGATATGGTCTTAGACGATTAGTCTTCTATACACTAGAAGAGCGCGGACACAAAGGTAGTTTGTGATCGCAGCCCTTGCGCGATCACAAGGCCGCAGATAGTGCGCAGTCAGAAGGTCACTGACTACATGCGACCAAGATAACTTGGGGATGTTTAAGTATTTTACAAACACGTCCCCAGTATCAATATAACTTCTCACACGTTTGAAGACAACTGCCAGGAGGATAGCGTGTGCAGTTATCTACTAATTACACGTGTTAAACCTGCGTAGGAGAAGATTGCAGTTATACGAATTGCACCATGAACAACCATCCAGAACCGCTTCGGGTTGGCGCCCTTTCATCAGTATAAAAGGAGAGACGATGCGTGGTGTAAAAGGCGGTTAAGACAACCAACAAGCATGACTGCGAGTCAGCAGAGCTTGAAGACTTAGACATAATTAGATAGATAAACATATAGAAGAGATCATCACCTGTGATAATCTCTTCTCCCTCTAAACACTTTTACCCTGTATAGTGAAATCACAATAGGACATAGGGCTATTACTGCCACCATCGAGGGCCTGAACTTGTATAAATCTTCGCGTCCCTATCGACATTGCTTATCCTATCTTTCCTGAGAGACACCCTGAAAGTTCTCACAACTCACAAATCTATGTAAGATCGACAAGAGGACCCCGAGTGCAAATCGTCGACAGAGAGGTTTTCTCCAAACGTAATAGTGCAAGCGATCCTCTGACCATTGTACTAGTGACCGTACTGGCAACTTAATATGTCTTGGAAAACGATTGAAATTAACTTGCAATCGTCGGACCTTGGATAGAATTACGCTGGATAGTTATAGAACTCCCGAAACCCTAGGTTTTTGTTCCTGCTTTAAACCCTTGATAGATTTAGTACTAGATTTAGTTGTAGACACACAAACCCCCAACTCGTTTAGACTTAATCAGTGATCCATTAAGCTAGAAAGATGAATATGCTTGTTCCTCGTGGAATTTGACCCTCAAGTGTTCAACGATCAACCATTCACTTGTAGTTATTACACAATTATGCCCCTTTCGGACACGATCACCCGCGATCACTCTGATCATAGAGATCTTTACCCGGGGCTACCCTGGACACAGATACATGGTTGCAGGCAGTATGTGACTAAACAATAAGAGAATTATGTGTCCTGGAAGTGCCTTCAAATCAAGAAAGGAAGCTTTGGTCGAGACTTATCTCACCGACCACGATTTATGGGTTATGTGGTTATGCTGTCTATAACCGCCCTATAATTCTTATTTTTGAATATTTCCAGGATGATATAAGTCTCTCTTCACTGACAAGATAACCGTTGACAAGATGAGGATGAGTGTGCAGTTATCTATAACTACCCATCTTAACTGGCGAACAACAACCGCCAGCAACCGTTGGAAACTGCCAAGTGACCTTTTGTTGAAGCAATCGGTGCCCTTTGGCAAACTATAAAAGGGGGGGGAGATAAAAAAAAGGAGAGATACCTTGTAATCCATTATTCTGATAGTGAGAATCTAACAGGAGTAGGGTTATAACTCAGATTACGAGGGCTTGAACCTATATAAACATAGCATGTCTTGTTCTATATTTACGTTGATTCCTTTATAGATTGATAGAAATTGTCCCCCTCTAAACAAATTAAATTCTCGTAAGTTCGGCTTGGGGTATTCTCCCAATTGTCGACAATTGGCACCGACCATGGAGAGTGATGATTGCACCTAAAATGGTGTGATTGTGTAATAACCGCAAGTGAACGGTTGAACGTTGAGCACTTGAGAGTCGAATTCCACAAGGAACAAGCGCATTTGTCTTTCTAGCTTAATGGATCACTGATTAAGTCTAAACGAGTTGTGGGTGTGTTTTTTACAACTAATTCTACTACTAAAGCTATCAATCTAGGGTGTAAAAGCAGTAAATTGCAAGTATGAAATTTGGGTTTCTAAAGTAGGAATGAAAATCTAGGGTTTTGGGAGTTCCATAACCATCCTGCGTAATTCTATACAAGGTCCGAGGATTATAAGTTAATTTCAATTGTTTTCCAAGACAGATTAAGTTGTCTGTACGGTCATTGGTACAACAGTCAGAGGATCGCTTCCACAGTTACATTTGGCGAGAGCCTCTCCCGCGTCAAAGCGCTAAGGACTCAAGAACTCCCCTAAATTCTTGCTAAGACTCAACTGTTATGTCTGTTGCCGAAACAAGAATTTAGGGTTTAGAGGAAGAAAACATTAAGAAATAACTCCAAAACTTGAGATCAAGAACAAGGAAAAATAACACCTTCTGGATTATGTCATCCCTAACCTTAGAAGGGAACTACTCACAAAAAACCATAATAATACACAAATAATAATAAGAATTAAATTAAAACTCACTTGATTGCTTGAAATTGAAGTTACTGTCCTTGCCGGCTTATAAAGCAATAAAAATAGAGAAGGGGGCTCTATTAAACTAAAACTAAACTAAAATGTAGCTAAAAACTACTACTAAGTCTAAAGAAAACATGTCTAATTGAGCCAAAAACTTCTCTATTTATAGTACATGGATAAACATGCCCAAAAACAACTCCTTGACGTATAGGCGATGAAGTCTGGCTTCAAATGGCATGAGAACGAACCAATCTGAGTCAAAACCAACCAGATTCGACCAGTTATGATCAAAATCTGCTAAACCGACAAAAACTAACCAGTTCTGATCAAATACGACTAAAATCGACCAAATCTGGTAAAAATCGACCAAATTCGCCTGGTTTCAATCAAATCTGACAAAAACCGACCAGTAAAAGCCAAAGAAACCGAGCTGAACACGACTAGGACACATGGCGCAAACACGGCCACACATGTGTCCTTCCCGAAACCGACTCGAACACGACCAGGGTACGTGGAGTGTTCGCAGCCACATACGTGTTGCGACCGAAACCAATTCGATCATGACCAGGACACGTGGTGTGTTCGCGGCCAAATACGTGCCATAACCGAAACCGAGTAGGACTCTTTTTGGCCACGTTGTATTGGACTGAGAATCTCTTTTCGAGTAGGTGTCTTTGAGTACCACTGTTTTTTGTCGTGACGTGTTCAAACATATCTCTTTTTCACCTAGCCGTGTACGATATGGATTTTTCCAGCCAAAACGTGTTCGACCAATTCTTTGTCTGAAGAATATTCTTCAGAGCCTTTTTACTTGTCCAGTTTGGTTTCTTGGTCGTATGGGGCTCAAATGTGGTCGAAATCTTCCCAAATTTGATAGGTTTGATCCTTGAAACATGATGAACATAACCATGAAAGCAATTTGTAAAAATAATGAAAATTTATGCATAAAATGTCGCATCAAAGGAGTTTTAAGCATGATTTTGCACGTTTTCAATACTAAACCTAGGGTAAAAATGCTACCAATTTAGCACTTATCTAATTCTCCCAAACTAGCATTTTGGTTATCCTCAGCAAAGAATGTGAACGATTTTTCCAAAAATTTAGATGCCTTGGTTAATCAGATTTTCAATAAACAATCTTCCTAAAATTCATACAACATCTATGCATATGAGGCAATTGATCTAAGCAATTTAAATTCTCCAAATGCAAATATAGATTATCAAATTTCAATCTTAGAAAAGAGAGAGCTTAATCGATTACACTAGTACAGAATTGCTTTGCACTATCGGTTCAAAATGGTCTATACTAACGGTTCTCTTACCGCTAGTGATCGGCACGATAGAAGAAACCTAGCACAACTCTAACGGTTACAAACCATTAGTACAATACCTATATTCCCACGGTCCACTACTTGCAAACGTTAGTACTGGTACATTTCTTCTATCGGTTCAGTACTCGAAACTATTAGTATTATAAACTTTCTTCTATCGGTTCAGTACACAACCGTTAGTATTGTTAAATTTCTTCTAACGGTTTGCTACTCAAAACCGTTTGTACTTTAAACTTTCTTCTATCGGTTCAGTGCTCACAACCGTTAGTATTATAAACTTTCTTCTATCGGTTATAGGTTATGAACCGATAGTATTATAGAATTTCGTCTAACGGTTTACTACTCACAACCGCTAGTAATATAAAATTTCTTTACTCGGAGGGAGCCTTATTCTAACGGTTAACCTGGAACCATTAGTACTATCATAACTTCTTCTAACAATTTTGAGTTAGAAACCGTTAGAATATGTTGTAAGAAGCTACATATACAAATGAAAAAGGTGCATTCACAGATACAGCAATACAGAGATACACACATTGGACAGATTGAATCTAATTATTCACAAATACACTAATACAAAGACACACACATGCATTGAACAGATTGAATCTAATTATTCACATATTGAGTTTATTCCCAAATACACCAATACAAATACACACATACACCAATTAACACATTCAATGTATATTACACAAGTCATTTACGATCGATCGTTGATAGCCACTTCATCCATCACATATTGAGCCAAAATTTGTCGCAGTTCCTTTAACTAAGGCAGCTCATATTGGTCTTTCAACATGGCGCTCCGCATGCGTGTATGAAGTTAGAAACGTACGTCACATCCAATGTTCGACTGAGTCAGGAAAAATGCTTACCTTAGGGAATTGGGAAAGTTTGTCCTGATCAGGTCATACATAAATCTCATGACATAGAACCCACATTCCCACAATTGTGGTTGCTGATGGCATTGGGATAATTGCATATAAAAAGACATAAACCCACATTAACTTGATAGAACTAATTAAGCATAAATTAAAAGACTCATCATGAGTACGTAGTTCCATCCGTATTAATTACCTCATATTCTTTCTAAGAAATTGTTGTGCCCTTCGACGCGTCATGCCTCCCTCCAGCAGTAACATAATTTTTGAAAGCCCTATATTTAATTTAGCATTGGCGGCTAATATGTTAATCATTAATTAGCTAGTCATAGCAAAATTTAAATCAGCTGTGTTACTTATGCGCCTATGTGCCACGTGAGGGTGAAAACATGCGCTACCCTGTTGCTCATCGAATCGAGGTAATACACCTCATTTGTCCATGGGAAAATGATGACGAGTACCCAGTGGCCCCTACATTGTATATAAAAGCGAACCGTTTCATGTATATGTTAGGCGTAACATACAAGAATGAGTTAAATTAGTAGGAAATGCACTAACCTTTGGTGGTACGGCGCAAGAATGAACTCCCGGTCCTACTGCGCCAGTAGTGCCGTTGATATGTATTCCTCCGCATGTGCTTGGTCGTGCTCTAGCATCGTGAGGCTTATTTTGTCTGGGTCAAGGAAACCCACCCTGTCACATGCCCTCATCGACACCAGCCTATACATGCACCTGGATGCAAAGTAGACATTAGTAAGTAATGCATACAAAGTGATTAGATTTATGAAATGAACTGCGAAAACATATAGGATCAGCAAACTCACAGGACTCCAGTCCGTATATGGACATATCAAGCTCCTGCCAGTTGAAGAGGTCGAACAAATCCTCATGGGCCATCGATATGCTCCCAGCCTCACGGCGAAAATGACCTGGCCTGAAGTGAACTACAAAGTTGATGTGGCGCCTAGACTGGGTCAGGTACCAATTGTGGAGACTTCTGGTTGTTTGATCCATATTGCGCAGAAGGTACTCCGACACGAGTGGGAACCCATTCTTGAACATACCCAGCTAGCTTTGTTTCGCCTTGCCTTTGGCCTTGCCCTTGCTATTGGCAGGGGAGCGAGTGTATAACTTCGAAGGTTGGGGCGCAGTGCCGCCAGCCTCATTTGATGGAGAAGGGGCTTTCTGAGGAGGCGTGCATCCTTTAGGTGGGTTCGAGGCCGTCGGAGGAGGCATGGGGGCCGAAGGAGCTCGGTCATGCGTTGTGCTGGGGGTGGGGTCCGCAGGAAGTCCGCTGGCAGCCATCGTCCACTTTAAGTTACGAAAGCGTAAATTAGATTTTGCTAGTTGATTATATTAACTGAGTTGTAAGCTACAATGTGTACGGTTTACCTCCTGTAGTCTAACACCCTTCTTGGGTCACTGTATGTACGAGCCCAATGCCTCATCAATTGTCCGCATTTCGGCCGTTGGGACGGGCAACAGAAAAGCGCTGTAGCTCGGGAGGGCCATGTCCACTTGTACCTTTGTGAACCCAGGCTTCAGAGGTACGCAGTGGATCTGGACATCCTCCCAAGACTGATATACGACCCCGTGTGCAACCACTACAGGGTCGTCGCCTATGTAGATCAATAGGCTATAGCTCTTCGGCTTCTGCAATTTGCAACAATTATAGCAGGTTAGCGAAACAATTCTAACGTACGGGAGTGGCATCAACTGAACTGCATATATAGCTCAAGAGTTGCAATACCTCAGGCAGGTCCACCGGATCCACGTGAACCTTCGAGCCGCAACTACTCCGCCTACTAGTGTCGACCTCGGTAGCTGGATCTAAACCCTTGGACTGCATAATTCGGTTGAGGCGTTCATACTTCTCGTTCATTTGAGCGAACATGTCTGCGAATTGTGCAGTCACATTTGACCGTATCTTCTCGGCTAGCTTTGATTCCTTTTCCTTCCAGCTGCGAGCCTTCTTCGCCTTTTGCCCGGGCTCCGAGAAGCCTTCCTTCCACGGCACCACAGCCCCCACTGTTCGTGTCCGCCCTGGATGCTCCTTGTTCCCTAGAGCCCGCGTTAGGATGTCGTTCTCCCTATGGGGAGTGAACAATCCCTGAGTCTCCTCCTTCGAGCAAGAGATCTGTTACATTCAAAGCTCTACATTGTGAGGAAGAAATATATACAAACTTGTGCACACACGATTGATTATAGTTTTTTCTACCACACTCTATGATTCCAACTAGGAAGTTAGCCAACTTATGATTCGTTGCACAACCTCGGCGTTCTTGGGGTTTGGAAACTCCACAGACCCTGTGGACGACACAGTCCCTCTGGCCTGCCACCAGTGCTTGCATCGCGGATCTCGGATCTCGGAGATCGGCAGGTCAGGGGAGTCGATGAAAGTCGACGCTTCGTATTCAGCCTTCTTCCACTGCTCCTCCTTCCCCGCATAGCCATGAGATCCAAGCCGGTGCGGGTTGTCGTTCCTCCCCTGGATTGCCTTGTTCTTCTCGCTAAGGGCCTTCGTACCAGAAACAAGAAAATTAATGCACTGTTGGTTACTCCATACAACAGTGTGACCAAGCAAAGGAAGCATACATACCTTGGACTCAGGGGTCCCCTTCTGTTGGGTGAATTGCTCCCATACGTCCTCCGTTATGAAGGGGTACTTCTCGCATGGAGATTTTCCTTTAGCGACGAAGGCACTGACGAAGACGCTCTTGAAGGTTTTTCATGTGTTGTTCGTGTCCTTCAAGCAAGCTATCTTGGGACCATCGTTGGGGATGTTCCACTTGGCCTGTTTCAAATGGTGCATATAAGCAGGACTTACTTAATCTACGGGATAAACCAAGGGAATGTGCTTACTCAAGAGTTCAGGGATTTTGATTAATTTTACCTTCACTTCCGCTCACAGCCTATCCCTCTCGTCAGCCTTAACGTCCTTCCAGCTCTGGACGGTGATCTTCACCCTTTCCTTCGCCAACAAACCAACATAGGCAGCGTACTACCCAGCGTTCTTTCTGATCGGTCTCCTGAACTGGTTGAACTCACATGAAAGATCCGTGCGTTTGGCCAAATGGCACAACATCGTCGCGCCTCGCGCCTTCCTCTTGTGCTGGGACAAAGCAGCGTCATCTACGTTACCCCTCATCGAATCACTACTATCAGACGAGGAAGATACCGACATGGCTTTACCTAAAATTCCATGAACAAACCATCAATTGATACGAAGAAAGGTACATGAAAAAGTTCATAACTAAAATGGAATGGCAATGATGAACCACCCCTTTTTGTTAAAATGTCAAATTTTCATTCAAAAGGCCAAAAATCATCAATTCCTATCAAAATGGTCTTCAAAATGTATTTAAAAGGTTTTTAGAGGCTTTCGACTATCTTTTTTTTAAACAAATCAATTTTGAGTGTTAATCAAAATCTATTTGAATTGTGCCAAAACTTGTTTTACAAAAGTTCTAGATATTATTACCCCGAAGAAGTTCGAAATTGAAAACTTTCTCAAAAGAGTTTCAATTTGAAATTTATGGGTGTTTGAATCTCACCGGAAAACTTGCTTTAACCCGATCTTATACATGCAAATAATGAGCTTCGGCTGTTTCTATGGTCTTTACTCGTGACCTTCGGTTCAAAATGATATGAATAACTCATGCAAGCTCTTTCATGTCAAAAATCTCATAAAAATCAAATTTGAACTCAATTTGCAAAAGGTTGTCGAACTTCAACCTTCTTGCTTAACATAAAGATTATTTGACCATAACTCTTGATTGTAAAATCCTATTTGGAAAATTTTTTCTGAAAAATATATTTCATGCAATGAAAATTATTTCTGTAAATTTTCATTTCAAATGGATTTGATTTGAGAAATAGTTGATTCTTTTCACAAATCAAATATGAAATCTGCAAAATTCAGACTTCTCATAGTTTTGCAAAATTCAGACTTTTCAAATGTACTATCGGTTGGAAATAAGAAACTGATATAAGATATTGATTTTTCTATTGGTTTGACAATTAAAACCGATAGTATTCAAGTTTGTATTCAGGTATAAGGTCGACTATGTAACGAAATATTCTTAGTGATGTTCACCAAGTTTGTAATTCTCATATCTATGAAGTCTATTACTCCAATGTTATATATTTTGGTAACCCATCAAATCATGATTTATTTGTAATATTTTTATCATAAGCCAGAATGTACCAATCATGATAATTTTGTTATTTGATATGACCAGTTGGACCATCCCAAATCAATATAATGCAAAAGAATATCAATTTAAGAAACTGATTTCATTTCAATTACTCTTTCCTAAAGACTGCCTGGTTCTAATCGAGTTCAATATCAATTTAAGAAACTGACGCGAGCGGCAAGAACAATTCTAATCGGGTTGGTCAAGAATACTTATAGTTTGTGGAGTGGCCTACGATGGCGCGATGCAGTGGCCGGCGGCGGTGGAGAACCCAAATGCGAGCGGCAATGGTGGTGCAGGAGCGAAAAAGGGGACGTCGAGGAGGTTAGGGTTTTCCGTGCGCGAGTAGAGACTTATGTGGGACCCTCATTTGTCGAATCCGGTGGCAACCGTCTAGGTGGGTTGCACTCAGAAAGGTACATCGCAAGCTGACAACAACAGGATTTACTTTAAACAGTAAAGCAGATAGTTAAAACAAGTACAAGGTCACGACGACCAATATTACAATATCATAATGCCAAGGGTGGCACTAATTAAAGTTGATACAAAAGTAGTGAGTTTTTCAAAATCAACAATCGATATCAAGGTACTGAACACAAAAGCAACACAAAAAGCAACAACAAAGGTCTTCACTTCCTTCTGCAGCGGTTCGGCTCGGGCCTTCACCACATCGGACTCAACTTGGAGCATGACCCTCCTAGAAGCTCGAATCGTCTGGAAAGGTTCCTTCCTCTTCTTGGTGCTCAAGGCCAAAGGAATCGGGATCCACGGATCCTTTCTTCTGAATTTGTGTGCAAAGGCAAGGGTGAGCATGTTTTTACACGATGCTCAGCAAGTCTCGTTATGAGAATGCAGGTATATAGATGAGGGGTTCTCAAGGAATGAGGTCTTTGTTTTATATGTAATAATAGAATCGGTTTTCACTCTAAAGTTATAAAGAAAAGCTTTTAGTTTCAAAAGCAATACTTTGAGATCTTAAGTTATACTTTAGAAATCAATATGTGTGATGGTCTCCCATGAGTCATCACTTTTATCAACCCACATTATGAAAACATTCCAAAGATTACTTGTGCTGAACCACATGGATAAAATCCACCGCGAACATACTCCAAGACCTGGGAGTACAGAGTATCCAATACTTCTTTTACACTTTGCAAAGGTATACCTCTTTTTAAATCCACTTCTTCACTCGTCTTTCAAGTAGGATCAGCTCCATGCGACTTTTCCGCATGTGACAAGGCCGAGCTCACACAAAGCTTTTGCAGTCTAGTATTAACAGTATCCCTGCCCGATAAATAGACAGTTAAGTCTCAAGTACCATTGTGGGTCCTCCCCACTGCCTTACTTCCTAGCCTTGGCCTATGTTCTCGCAAGACACATAGCCTATGGATGCAGTCGCGCACGACTCAAATCCAGGCGTAGGGCAACTTCCTTCTATCCACCTTTTCCTCTCATTATTTTTTTGATCTCACATCACTCATGGTCGAACTATGGCCCACCAGTTTCCACGCGAGAAACCAGACCGACAAACCATGCAGGGAACTGTTAATACCAAAAAGCTACTAAGTTGTGCCTGTCACATATCAGACAAGTGGTTGGTACGATTTTCATGCCGCATAGAGGCACAACACAAGGTTCTTGTCCTTATGAATTAATAGTGAGGAGACATTTCACATACCCAATGCGTAGACAGCAGCCAACCAATCAAACCATCCTCACTATCAATTCTAATTCACATTTCTTTCACAAAAAGGGGTTTTCAAACATGTTTATCATATAATTGACCATTCAACACTCAACGCATGTATTTAAGTATAAGCAAAATCTAAGCATAATCTCCTAGGGTGACAAGGTTGCACAGGATATACAAACAAAGAAGGCTTTCAAGAGATTAGGTTATATCTACTCATTTTCTTCCAACATAGTGTTTGAAAATGAAGCAT
The DNA here is from genome assembly GCA_019359835.1 of Pharus latifolius. Lineage (NCBI taxonomy): Eukaryota > Viridiplantae > Streptophyta > Magnoliopsida > Poales > Poaceae > Pharus > Pharus latifolius. The sequence continues at coordinate 32,954,074 of CM033322.1, read as the reverse complement.
GCATATACTTAAAACAGGAATTAACCTAGCTTGTTTTAAAATATTGGGAGAGACATGTTCAAGGGGGTGATACTTGCCTTGCAAAGTTGGGTCTACGAAGTCTACTGGGTCTTCAAAAGTTCCTTCCAAACCTTCCGCTCCTGGTTCTGAATTGCACAAGAGAGCACACGACACATACAAAGCACACGCATTCAGAAATTACGCAAAGTAGGCAAAATATACATAAAATATAGACATGTATGCAAGAGAGATGATTTAGTAGAAGGTAGAACAGCGGGGGAGAAGATATTAAGGTCTGGGACAAGGGTGGGGCTTAGATGCGATGAATGTCCAAGGGTCGACATTTGGATCAAGGTTGGACATGGCTTTAGGTAGGTTTTCTCGAAATGTTGCAGTAGAAGAAAGTGTAGAACATGGCTCCAAATGTTTAGTGGACAAAGTGCCATTTCAATTGCTCAACCAGAAGGGGTTAAACAGGGCCAATGCCAGTGGCTGACATGCACTGACACTGAGCTGACAATGCCAAAAACTAGGGCAAAGAAGTGGATTTGATTCTGGGCTTCAATTGTTTTGCAAACTATGTCTGGGAGGTAGGCGTGGGTGCCAGGAATATGATGGTGGTGGTTTCAGAGGTTGAGATGGCCGGACGGCGATGAACAGTGTCGAAGAACTGCGGTGGCGACACGGCACAGACATGGATCTGGACAGAGATTTGGCAAGGGCATAGCTTCCAATCTGGGCAGATCTGGGTGTCGGGCTAGTGGAAAGAAATGCTCAGAAGGTTGAGGCCAAGCTAAGGGACAAGGTGGCGTCGGCTGAAGTGGCTGGAGATGAAATCCAGTGGCCTGCGCTGGAGAAGACGACTCTGAAATTGGGGGTTTTTGACACAGGGCATTTGAACTTGATTCTTTGCTAGGAGAGTGAAAGGGGGAAGTGAGGAAGCTAATGGCTTAGTCAATTTGGCCGGGGGATAACTGGTATGGCCTAGCGACGAGAGCCAGATCGTCGGTGGCAAGCCAGAACGAAAAAGCTTCGATTCCAGCTCAATTATGAAATCTAAGTGCAAAGGCTTGCTAGATATGGTCAACTGATCAAGAAACTCTACTAAAGGGGAAGCTAATTTGGGTTGAATCGGTCAGCATTGCAGGAACATGGAGAATGGGGAATCCGGCGATCATCGGCGATGGGGATCGATCTGGTGCAATTGGTTGCTATGATACGGGAAGATGAGTGCAGGGAACTCATTGGTGAACTTGGATTGAAGATTGGGCGAGTGGATTGCTCTGGCGACAGTGGCCTCAAAACCAGCTCATCGGGGAGGAAGAAGGAAGCAGCGAGAACGCTGGAAAATGGCTAAGTCTTGAAGGTGTGGAGTTAACACAGCACTGGAGGGTTTAAATAGGCTAAGGGGCGGAGATGGCGAGGTGAACAGCAAAGGAAATCGTGCCAGGGATGAGACCGGCCTGGCGCAGGCGCGATAGCAATGAACGGTGAGGTGATGGCGCGCAGGCGGCGCATCAACTTTGCCAGCACTGGTCGGGTGGTTGGAACTTGGTCCAAGGCGGTGCAATGGTGGAGGCGATGTCGTAGTTCCGGCAGCGACATGTACCTGCATGCAGCAACAATTGACACGAACGCGCGCGCGAAGCTTGAGCTGGAGCGCGGGCGAAAATACTTCGGTCACTGCACTGCAACTGAGGGGATCTGGTCGAGGTCACGTGCGCACGGGGTGGCACGATCGAGCATGGGCATTGGCAACCGGAGAAACTGGTCGGCGGCGAAGAAACGCCGCGAAGCAGCACGGCGGGGCTCTGGTCAAAAGGCACAGGGGCTCTGGTCAAAGGCAACGACCAGGGGCTGATCGAACAGGGACTGAAAAAGAATAAAAGGACTGGTTTGCAATTTCAAAACTTAATTCCAGGGGCTGATCTGTAAATCTGGCATTTGGCTTAGGTAAAAAGGAATCTGATTTCAACAATTTGATCTACTAAACTCAAGAAATTATTTAGCAGCAAGAAATGATGAAACTTGGAGATTTAAACCTGTTTTGAATTAAAACGAAAACAGGGTAATCTGGATCTAGAATTTTGGCTAGGCTGAAACTAGGGTTTAGGATGAGATTTTGAAATTCTTTCTGAAGGGAGATTTGCTCAGAATAGTAAATGGAAGGTATCCACTGAATTGGATTAGGCTTTAGAGTTGATATGTGGCTTTTGGCCTTTTTGGGGCTCTGGGAGATCTGAAAAGGACAAATTTGCGATACTCTTGGACTGATTTGTGAGAAGGGGATAAACAAAGGAGTTTCAACATCAAATTTTTAGGATAAGATACTGAGGCAGCTTGGATCTTAGCTCTGAGATAGAAGAGTTGAACTAAGTTAGAATTTGGAAAATCAGGGATGTTACAACTTATTTAGAAATGTGTTTGGTTGGACTGGAGGGAAAACTCCCACTGGTTTAACCCATTATAGGGGTCTTGTACTATTGGTTGAAAATAAGAAACCGATATAAGATATTAATTTTCCTATCGGTTTGACAATTAAAATTGATAGTAAAACACAATGGCAGTAGTACTAAGGGTTTTTACTAAGAACAGTTACAGATGGGTTTTAGTAAATCATTTTGCACTTGTAAAGACACATGAAAATCCATGCAAATGACTTCCAATAATTTTGAAATAAATTAACAATAAAGACCAATCATGGAAGATAAAGAATCATGCAAATAGAAACTTTCTTCGAATAGCCAATCAAGATGAAGATATGAAAATGACAAATCAGCCAAAAACCACGAGGAATCTGAACTTTGCAGTTTTCATATTTATTTGTGAAAAGAATCAATTATTGCTCAAATCAAGTCCAATTGAAATGAAAATTTGCAGAAATGATTCTCAATGCATCATTTCTGTAGAAATTTTCATTTCAAATGGATTTGATTTGAGCAATAGTTGATTCTTTTCACAAATCAAATATGAAATCTGCAAAATTCAGACTTCTCATGGTACAACACAATGGCAGTAGGGGTCTTGTACTATCGGTTGAAAATAACAAACCGATATAAGATATTAATTTCCTATCGGTTTGACAATTAAAACCGATAATAAAACACAATGATAGTAGTACTAAGGGTTTTTACTGAACTTTGCAGTTTTCATATTGATTTGTGAAAAGAATCAATTATTGCTCAAATCAAGTCCAATTGAAATGAAAATTTGCAAAAATTATTCTCAATGCATCATTTCTGCAGAAATTTTCATTTCAAATGGATTTGATTTGAGCAATAGTTGATTCTTTTCACAAATCAAATATGAAATCTGCAAAATTCAGACTTCTCATGGTATAGCACAATGGTAGTAGGGGTATTGTACTATCGATTGAAAATAAGAAACCGATATAAGATATTAATTTTCCTATCGGTTTGACAATTAAAACCGATAGTAAAACACAATGGTAGTAGTATTAAGGGTTTTTTACTGAACTTTGCAGTTTTCATATTGGTTTGTGAAAAGAATCAATTATTGCTCAAATCAAATCCAATTGAAATGAAAATTTGCAGAAATTATTCTCAATGTATCAGATAGGTTTTCCCAAGGAATTTTTGAAAAATGATTTGACAATGAACAGGCTCGTGACTGGGTGCATAACCACAGTAATCACAATTTTCACATCATGATCAGTATTTATATTAATTCTTCAATTAAAGCTCCAAGTAATATATGTCACTTACATATTGCAAATTAGTCAAGAATGGTTGTCCACCCATAATCTTTCTTCGTGGTCGTCTCGCAGGTAACTTGTTTCGTGAATATCTTTGGTAGGGACAGATTGAAGAATTCCATCTAAAAATGGAGGTAGTTCGTCAAACTGATTATACTCTTCTTCATCCACAACATCTTCGACTCCAACAATACGTCTCTTACTGTGAAGGACAACGTGCAACTTTGGATTGGCCGGGTCAACGATGTAGAACACTTGTGTGGCTTGCTCAACAAGTATAAATGGATCGTCTTGGTGGGTGACTCTACTAAGATCGATGAGAGTAAACCCATAATTGTTGACTTTAACACCTCAAGGGATTTCGACCCATTGGCATCGAAACAAAGGAATCTTAAGTAATACGTAATCTAGCTCCCATATTTCCTCAATAACACCGTAATATGAGTTGAGTGCCCTTACTGCCCTGGCATCCTCTGAAATAGCAAGTAGTGTCACTCCACTATATTGCATAGTACTCTTCTCGTCCTGAGTTCTTGTGTAAAATGAATAGCCGTTGATGTCATACCCCTACCATGTAACAACTTCATCTACGTTGCCCTCAGAGGCTCGTATGACTCTATTTTTGATCCACCCAGCATACTTCCTGTTATGTTCTCTGGTGACCCAAATCTCTGGCTTCGAAGGATATCGTTTCCGTAACATTTCCTTATGCTCGTGTATGTATGGCTCCACCCCGTCATGTGCTGTAAGACCCAAAAATGTGCTTTTGCATACAGATCACTAGAGGGGATGACTGCTTTGAATCCAATCATTCCAATGCCCTGAAGCCTGCCCTCATGCCGGGACGTAGGAACGCCAATTGGGTCAACCCTAGCCATATAGTTGGTGCAAAATTCAATCACCCTCGGCGGCATAACTGACGAGGATTGTTACCCGAGCTAGTTTAGAGTAAATTCACGTCTAGTTCAAGACAGATTCGAACCAGGTAAGTGTCCGTTGATGTGATCTCAGATGGCTTGAGAAACGCGGACACATGGTCACAGGATTTGCGCGATCATAAGGCCGTAGACAGTGCGCGGTCAGGAACCTGTAGGCGATGCACGGACAGGAGGTCGCAGGCAGTACGCGGTCAGATGGTCGCAGATAATGCGCGGTCAGAAGGTCATGGACTAATCTCGACCAGGGCGACTCAGGGTTGCTTAGGCCCTACAACAAGCATATCTCGAGTATCCCGAAGATTCCTCTATGTGCGGAGACAACTGCCAGGAGGTTAATATGTGCGGTTATTCCTTAATTGCACGTGTTAAGCCTGTGTGGAAGTTAAGTGCAATTGCCAAAATTGCACCCTAGCAACCGTTCAAAGCCGTTGTGTATTGGCGCCCTTTCGACCAGTATAAAAGGGTGAGAAAATGCACCAGACGAGGACATCCCGGATAATCTGAAACAACTTCGACAACAGCAAGCTTTCATAGGCTAGTTTAGTTATTTTCTAGATAATTACACGAAAAAGATTTTCGCCTGTGATGATCTTTTCCACAACTTTGTAACCTTTTTTCTTACACATAGTGAAATCCCAACAGGACATAGGGCTATTACTCCCACCATCGAGGACCCGAACCTGTATAAATTCTTCCGTGTTCCAACCGACTTTGGCTCATCATCCCTTCCCGGAGGGACACCCTAAAAGGCCTCATAACTCACAAATTCTGCATAAGTTCGACTAAGGACCCCGAGTCCGAATCATTGACAGCCGGCGCCCACCGTGGGGCCTTTCTCAAGGCGTTCTTATTTCTATCCGGAGGTTCGGTGAGCCATGTCTGGAGCATATGATTCCGAGAACGACTTCGATCTTGAGAATTATGCCCATATCCAGATGCCTTCACCCAGTGATCCTGTTCCAATGGAGGAAACCGAAGGAGGAGACGTCCCGGAGGTCGATTCGACCACTCAGGTCATGTCTCTCGACCAAGAGACAATAGACGCAGAACCGGAACCCACTGTGGATCCTATTGCGTTAGAGGTTGAATCCGGTCCATCGCACAACCCTGCTGAGGGTCAGGGCAATGTCGACCAGGAATTTAGCCCGAGGAGGTTTGATCCTGATAACCTCCACCGTCTTTTTGATTTCGAGTCCGACTCGGAACAAACAGAGATGTTTTCTTCATCAACGACCTCGCTCCCTAGGCAATTCGCTGCCTTATCGGAAGAGACTCCCGATCAATGGGCTGTTAGGGAAGAACAGGAACGCAAACAAAAGGAAGATCAAGATCGTGAGCAACAAGATAACGAACTTCGCAAAACATCCCTAGAGGCTCTTCAAAATGCACAAGCTCGTTACGACGTTGCTCCGAGTTCTTCTCGTTGATCACGTGGTCGCAGACGCGACCAAACACCATCTTTACCCCCGGAACGTTTGCCGACGGACGAAGAGACGGTGACACCTGGCGCACCTAGGAGGAATATGCATGGCCGGCTTCGATCTATGGCAGAGGTCCTGCGTAATTTTCCTCCTACGGTCACAGATGCGCAGAAATCGGCTTTCGCCAGAATCCTGGCGGAGAGGTTGGACGAGGTCGCATCTGAGGTGACCCCAACGGCCTCCTCCCAATCAGCGACACGTTCCCATGATCAAGAATACTCTAATTCTAGTTCTGGTAGACGGAATCGTCTACCACCAGTACCGTCTCGGCATGACAAAGCCAGACGGGCGGAGAACTCTCGTGATAGGGAACGAATCCCTGTCCACTCTCGCCTGGGACCACAAGTGACCTCTCCCTCGCGTGAGGTCGCCCGGGATCAGGTCGAGAGTCGCAGGTCTATTCATTGATCCGTTTGAGACCTAGCCTTGATTTTCGCACTAGGCTCGCCCAGATTCTAATATACGGAATAACGGGATCTTACTCGGAAATACCGAAACCCAAAGTAATTGCACAACTCTTTATTTCAAAGAGGGCTTTACACGTCGAACGTTAGGCACACTTGCCTACGTCAAAGGAATTATAAGTGTCTAAAACTCAAATAAGTTCTATGATTCTTCGATTGAATTCGATGATCTAAACTAGACCTATTACAAAGTATTTATAGTCCAATCGTATGAGTACGTATCAGACTTAGAGACCTAAACGTATTAGACTCATATAACTAATCCTAAACAGATAAGCTTAGTTATACACATTCGGATCGGATTACAATTCCGAACAGGGAACGAATTCCTTTTCCTGGTCGCGGACCAATCCATGGTCGCGGAGCCGTATGCGATTAGGACTTGGTCGCGAAGCCGTATGCGATTAGGATTTGGTCGCGAAGCCGTATGCGATTAGGATTTGGAGATCCTCCCGGATCATGACTCCCTTGTTGAGAAGGAGCCAACCCCTGTTGCGACCTCTCGATCGAACCGGAGATGTGGAAATTGGGCTTGTCCATCTTCGTTGGTGTACCACTTTGCCGCACGTGCTCGTTGATCTTTCCGACCGATTCGAAAATTCTCCTTGGTGCCCCTGCGGGTGGTAGTCACCTTCTTCTCCAGAATCACATCTTCACGTAGAGGTTCGTCTCGTTGATAGACCAAGTCTTCAACAGATGGTACTATAGTATCTGGCTCATCATCCAGCATTGAAGGCTCAAACAGTTTGAGGTGCTCAACATTAACAACCGAGTAAATATCCATGTATGGAGGTAACTCGAGCTGACAAGCATTATTACCCACTTTCCGCAAAATCCGAAAAGGACCGTAACGAATGGGTTTGAGCTTCTTACCTTCACCTTTAAGTCTCTCCTTACTCAGATGTAACCATACCATATCACCTTCTTGAAATTGTGCATCAACTCGGTGCCGATCATGTCGCGCCTTGTACTTGAGTTGAGCTTTCAGCAAGTTCTGTTCAACCTCACGATGGAGTCGTTGAATACCTTCCAGGAACTTTTGTGCTCGATCCTGATCAGATGCTTCCTTGCTGTTCTGTGCTGAGGTAGGGATCACAAACTCCATGTCGAATGGACTCTGTGGTAGAAATCCTAAACAAACCTCAAACGGTGACTTTCCAGTCGAACCATGCACTGCTCGATTAAAAGCAAACTGCAGGTACGGTATGCTTCCATCCCAGGTCTTCGGGTGCTTCGAGTTATATCCTCTCAAAAGATGAACAACTGTGCGATTAACCACCTCGGTTTGACCATCAGTTTGCGGATGAAAAGCAGTACTCCTCTTCAGCTTGGTGTCCATCATCGTCCAGAGCGATCGCCAAAAGTGACTAAGGAACCGGGTATCGCGATCAGACACAATAGAAGTCGGCAGTCCGAAGTGTGTCCAAACGTGTTGAAAGAATACCCGAGCTGCCTCTTCTCCCGTGATAGTCTTCCGACAAGGTATAAGAATAATCATTTTGGAGAACCGATCAACGACCACGAATAGATAGTCGTTGCCACGTCGGGTCTTAGGCAATCCTCCCAAGAAATCCATAGATATGCTTTCCCATGGTCGCGATGGAACTGGCAAAGGAGTGTACAAACCTATTTTTCGGTTTGCCGGTTTCGAGATGCTGCAGAGACCACAGCCTCGAACAAAGCTAGCCACATCTTGCTGCATACGCGGCCAAAACACATGTCGGTGAAGATTTTGCAACGTCTTTGTAACCCCAAAGTGACCAGCTACCTTCGATGTATGCGCTTCTCGCAACCATTGAATTCGAGGTGCTCCACGAGGTATACAAAGTAAATTGCCCTTGTACAAGAGCCCTTCTCGACGAACGAACTCCGTAGGTTTCCCTGTTTCGAGCTCAGTCAGTACTGTTTGAAAATCAGGGTCTTCACTGTACATAGTGGCATAGTCATCATGACATGAGGGCTCGATCTGCATGAACGCTGATAAACAGAGGGTTGTAACTGGTGGTCGCGACAACATGTCCGCCAATTTGTTGTGTACGCCCTTTTTGTACTTAATCACCAGATTGAACTGCTGCAGATACGACATCCACTTCATGTGTCGAGCTTGCTGTAGCTTGGACTGAGTCTGCAAATATTGCAATGGTTGATGGTCGGTGTGGACAACCGTCTCTTTCCCCAAGAGATAACACCGCCAATGTTTCACGGCCTGATGCAGTGCGCATAACTCCTTATCATAAGTCGGGTAGTTCTTCTGAGCTCCCTGGAATAACTCAGAGTGATATGCCACTGGTCGACCTTCTTGCATGAGCACTGCGCCCATTGCATAACCTGAGGCATCGTTTCTAGCTCGAACGGTTTCTGGAGATTCGGCAAAGCTAACACAGGCGCCTCGCTGATCTTCCTTTTCAGCAAGAGAAACGTGTCCTCATGTTTCCCTGTCCACTCGAACTTCTGATCGATCCTGGTTAATGCATGCAACGGAGAAGCCATAATCGAGAAGTGTCGGATGAACTTCCGAAGGTATTGGCATGCTCCCACAAAACTACGCACATCCGTAACTGTTCGTGGTCGCGGCCACTCGCGAATCACTTTTACCTTATCTGGGTCGATTTGCAACGTACCGTTGCCGACCAGGAATCCAAGGTAAAGTAGAGTTTGCTGGCCGAACTCGCACTTCTTACGGTTGAGGCGAAGTCGATGTTGCCGAAGCTGATCGAACACCTTTTCGACATGAATGAGGTGCTCATCCCACGATTGACTATAAACTAGTATGTCGTCGAGGTAAACGATGACAAAGTCGTCGATGAACGGTCTCAAAACGTCATTCATAAGACGCATGAAAGTTGCAGGGGCGTTGCAGAGACCAAACGGCATGACCAGCCATTCGAACAGACCTTGTCGTGTTTTGAACGCGGTCTTCCACGTATCCTCCTCTCGGATGCTGACTTGATGATATCCTGACTTAAGATCCAATTTGGAGAAGACAATAGCATGCTTCAATTGGTCTAACAGGTCGTCAATACGGGGAAGGGGGTACCGGTTCTTGATGGTGATCTTGTTCAGTGCTCGATAGTCGATGCACATACACCAAGTCCCATCTTTCTTTGGTACTAACACCACAGGAGATCCACAAGGTGAACTACTTGGTTGAATGACACCATCGTTCAGCAACTCACCAAGTTGTCTTTTGATCTCTTCATTCTCCAATACTGAGTTGCGATACATACTCAGATTGGGCAGTGTCGCATCGGACACAAGCTGAATTTCGTGCTCGACTGGACGTTTCGGTGGACAACCCTGGGTAGTCTCGAACAGATCACTGTATTTCTTCAGTAGTCCCGACAAACGACCAGAATCTTCTTGGCACGCCAACGACAATGCTAGTCGAGTACCCTCACTTTGTCCAATGGGTCGAATCATGACAAGCACATACTTGTGACATGCATTAACAATCCGTTTGGCTTGATTTGCGGTAATCAAGTTCGAAGTGTTGACGTGGACGTCTCTACTGATTACGAACTTAACCCCGTCTTTGGTGAGGTCGTACTCTTGCGCTCGCCGATGGAAATGAGCGTCTCGATCATACAGATACGGACTCCCAAAGATCACCTGACAGATATCGATAAGGACAACATCGCATTGCACCTCATCGATATACCGTGCAGAGATCGCAAACTTCAACACACACTGACTCGTAATCTGTTGGTTCACGTTGGATGTAAACCAACCCAGCGGATATGGTCGCGGGTGTGTGGTTGTCTTCAAACCAAGTCGCCGAACCAGTCCAGCGGAGACCAAATTCTTTTGACTTCCTGGATCGAATATCGCTGCGACCACTTCGTGCTTCACCTGGATGTTGATGGTGAACAAGTCCTCCGTTGGGTGATGGTCGTTCGGTGGATCGGAACCCTTCTCCTTCGGCATTGCCATCAGAGACAAGGTCGTATCCGCCTCATTAACCGAATTCACTCGGACAACTTCTTCGTCGGGTGAAGTCGCAGTAGCCGTGGCTGTTCTTTTCCCTGGTCCGTTTTTCTTTGGTCGAAGTTCAGGATGAAGCTTGTAACATTTGTCCTTGGTATGCCCCGCGACTTGACAATTTTCGCAAAAGGCACCCGTGCCCGATTTTGAAGCGTTCTTCTTCGGACTCGGCTTTTTCTTTGTCGAGGTCGTATTTTTCTTCGTGCTTTTGTCGCTGCCGGATTTATTCTTCTTCTCGATCGCCATAGCAGTTGTGCTCGCGGTCGCAATGTCTTGGACACCGAACAGACTTAGCTCAGTACTGATCGATTTCTGAAGTCCATATGTGTACTTCCGAAATACCTGAGGGTCGGATAGTGAGATGCCAATGACCATTGCTTGTCGCCGAAACTCTGTCGTATAGTCTTGGACGGTCTGGTCGCGCCGTTGGTACAATCTGTGCCAACGCTCCCACCTCTCCTCAAGGTAACCCATCGGATAGAATTCTTGTCGCAGAAGTCGTTTGAATTGACCCCACGCAAGGTCGTCAGCTTCACCACTGGCGACAAGGGCCTTCCACCATGTCTTGGCGTGGTCCTTCATCTTCAAAGGTGCAAATTTGACCTTTTGAGCGCTACTAAACCCTTTCAGGTCAAAGTAGGTCTCGAGTTGGTCGATCCAAGAATCCAGCTTCTCGGCATCGATCACCCCATCATATATGGGTATATCAATCTTAGCGTCGACTTTAAAAGATCCGACAGCTAAGGAGGTGTTGGCGAGGTCGTCGGTCTTGTGATCTCCTTCGTCTTCATCTTCGTCTGCCCTGCGCAAGTCTTCACCAGTCTTCTCACCCATAACCTTCCCTACTTCAGGAGGTACAATCATGGCCTGCTGCTTAATCCAAGCAAGCACGGTTTCCATGTCGGTGGAGAGCTTAGCCACTTTTTCGGCTAGGTTAGCTTGAACGGGGGTATCGTCAGACATTGTCGGAGACGCGGCTGTAGGAACCGTCAATTGATCACCTGGAATTTCGCCGGAAGTTTTGTAACCCTGGCGAGTCTTCACCATCCACAGGATAGGAAAGTCGCTCTGATACCAACTTGATCCGTTTGAGACCTAGCCTTGGTTTTCGCACTAGGCTCGCCCAGATTCTAATATACGGAATAACGGGATCTTACTCGGAAATACCGAAACCCAAAGTAATTGCACAACTCTTTATTTCAAAGAGGGCTTTACACGTCGAACGTTAGGCACACTTGCCTACGTCGAAGGAATTATAAGTGTCTAAAACTCAAATAAGTTCTATGATTCTTCGATTGAATTCGATGATCTAAACTAGACCTATTACAAAGTATTTATAGTCCAATCGTATGAGTACGTATCAGACTTAGAGACCTAAACGTATTAGACTCATATAACTAATCCTAAACAGATAAGCTTAGTTATACACATTCGGATCGGATTACAATTCCGAACAGGGAACGAATTCCTTTTCCTGGTCGCGGACCAATCCATGGTCGCGGAGCCGTATGCGATTAGGACTTGGTCGCGAAGCCGTATGCGATTAGGATTTGGTCGCGAAGCCGTATGCGATTAGGATTTGGAGATCCTCCCGGATCATTCATGGTCCTTATGTTGGTTGTAAAGCTTTCTTGCCCGGCCTTCGTGCGGTCGTTTGGTCAGACAAGTTTAAACTAGGGGCCATAGAAAGATTTGATGGAACTCAGAATCCGTCCGAGTTCCTTCAAATCTACATCATTGCTATTCAGGCAGCGGGCGGCGATGACCGGGTCATGGCCAACTACTTGCCCACAGTCCTCGAGGGACTGGCAAGAACCTAGTTATTCAATCAACCTGAGGGTTCGATCTATAACTGGGAAATGTTGTGCGATGCCATCCTCAACAATTTCCAAAATTGTTATCAAAAGCCTGGTAAAGAGGACGACCTCCATCGACTACGACAAACTTCGACTGAAACTCTTCGTCAGTTTGTCAAGAGATTTGTCGGAGTGAGAAATACCATCCGAACATATCTGATAACTCTGTTATTAGGGCGTTTAAACACGCCGTTCGATATCGGAGGTTCACCAAAGATTTGCTCATCCATCCTCCCCGATCAGTGGCCGATCTCTTTGATATGGCTGGTCGATATTCCGACGCGGCCGAGGCCGTTGAGTTGAATCGGATGGTGGATAAAGGTAACTTACCGCCTCAACCAGGTCTCAAGGAAGTGAAGAGGGAAGATTCGAGCAAGAAGCCAGAATCTTCATCAGGCGGGAAGTCGAAGAAATCAAAAAGGAGTCGATCTGGACAGTACCGAGAGGTCGCAGTCTCAGAGAAGCCTCCATCGACCAAAGGTAACAAACCTTCGTTTAAAAATAAAACTACTTCTGGTGGTCGCAGTGCCGACCAGCCAGAGAAGTCGACTAACCTGCAGGTAAGGCAAGAAATGGTGTCCGCTCCACAACTCCGCAGGCCACGACCTCAAGAATTACAGGAGTTGGTTGAAGCAGTTGGATGACTTCTACCAGGGGATCGGACCTATGCCGACCTTGCCACCAAAAGAACAGGCTTGCGGGCTCAGAGATGCCAGCGGGGATGAAGACATGTCTTACCAGGTACCTCGTAATCATGTCAATGTTATTTTCGAAGGTTCCTCCTCTTTTGTTTCTAAACGGCAATTTAAAGCATTTTATCAAGAGGTTAACCAAACGGAGACTCCCCTTGGTGAACCTCAATACCCCCGTTGGTCGGATGCACCTTTGACATTTGATCGCTCTGATTGTCCTGCGGGGCTTACTCGACTATTGAGGCTTCCTCTGGTCATTATCCTAATAATCAGCAATGCGAGAGTCAAAAGGGTCCTGATCGATGGAGGTAGTTCCTTGGACATTTTATTGGTCAAGGCACTCGACGAGATGCAAATTCCTCGTTTGAAAATCAAACCCATAATTCATCCGTTTTATGGGATAATTCCTAGTCCCTCTATGATGCCATTGGGACAGGTGGTGCTCCCGGTCACGCTGGGAGAACCAGATAACTTTCGAACAGAATTAGTTACTTTTGATGTAATTGATTGTGATTCGGCTTATAACGCAATCTTTGGCAGGCCAACTCTTGCTAAGTTCATGATGGCTATGCACTATGCTTACTAGTGCGGCAAGTTGCCTGGCCCCAAGGGTGTTATTTCGGTTCGAGGCAACCACAACGTGGCACTGACGTGTGATCGGTTATCCCTTGAGATGGTGGACCAACTTCCCCTCTGAGAAGCCCAAATCACCACATGTCCACTGATACGATCAAAGCTGCTCCTCGACCAGATGAAACACTAAAACTGGTTCCATTGTGCCCAGATGATCCGTCCAAGATGATTCGGGTTGGATCAGGCCTGGACGACAAATACGAACTCGAGCTCATTGCTTTCCTCTGGGCTAATGCAGATGTGTTTGCGTGGAAACCATCCGACATGCCCGGTGTCCCAAGGGAGGTAATCAAGCACATGTTAGCAATTCGACCTGGACAGCGACCAATAAAGCAGAAGCTCAGGCGTTTTGCTGTTGATCGGCAGGAAGCCATCCAAGAGGAGTTGGATAAGCTCCAAAAGGCCGGATTCGTTCGCGAAGTCGATCATCCGGAATGTCTTGCAAACCCGGTCATGGTCCGCAAGTCAAATGGCAAGTGGCGCATGTGCGTCGACTACACCAGCCTAAATAGTGCCTGTCCGAAGGATGACTTTCCCCTTCCCCGCATCGATCAGCTGGTCGATTCTACTGCGGGTTGCGAACTGATGAGTTTCCTAGACGCTTACTCGGGATATCATCAAATTAGCATGGCGAAGAAGATGAAGAGAAGACTGCCTTCATCACCCCATTCGGCACCTGTTGTTACATCAGAATGTCGTTTGGTCTCAAGAATGCAGGTTCCACGTATGAGCGCTTGATGTAAAAGACCTTTCTTTCCCAGATGGGGCGTAATCTTGAAGCTTGCGTAGACGAGCTAGTTGTAAAAAGTTTAAAAAGTTCGTCTCATTTAGACGACCTTGCTGAAACCTTCTGTAATTTGAATTGATATGGAATAAAGTTAAACCCGGAGAAATGTTCTTTCGGGGTTACATCTGGAAAACTTCTTGGTTTTCCTGTCTGTTCCAGAGGAATCGAAGTCAACCTTGAAAAAATCAGGGCTATCGAATAAATGAGGTCTCCCTCAACCATCAAGGATGTTCAGCTCCTAGCAGGTCGCATGGCGGCATTGAGCCGGTTCATATCGTGACTAGGCGAAAGGGGACTACCTTTCTTTAAAGCCCTATGCAAACATCACAATTTTATGTGGTCCGATGAGGCCGAAAAGGCATTTCAGGAGATAAAAGCATATTTATCCAGTCCGCCGGTCTTGGTTTCCCCCGACAAAGAGGAACCATTACTCCTTTATTTGGTGGCCACACCTCACACGGTCAGCACTGTCCTGATCGCGGAAAGAGAGGGTGTGCACAAGCCCCTCTACTACGTGAGTGAAGTACTTCATGGTCCTAAGGAGAGATACCCTGAGGTCCAGAAGATACTTTACGCGCTACTGATGGCCTCCCGTAAGCTATGACATTACTTCCAAGCACATAAGATCACAGTACCCTCATCTTTTCCTTTGGGGGACATTGTTCGGAATCCGGAGAAATCTGGTCGGATCGCCAAATGGGCTGGCGAACTCGGAGCATTCAACATCCATTTCACTCCCCGCACCGCGGTCAAGTCTCAGGTCCTGGCTGACTTCGTGGTCGAATTGACTAACCTTGAGCCACCTGTGCAGGCATCCAAAGATTTGGAATGCCCCGATCACTAGACGATGTATTTTGATGGCTCTCGTAGTTTTCAACACTCGGGGGCTGGTGTGGTCTTGGTCACGCCTCAGGGCGAACAGCTGATGTATGTCATCCAACTACACTTTGTTGCGACCAACAACGCAGCAGAGTATGAAGGTCTTATTGCGGGGCTCCGGGCAGCAAAATTCCTCGGAGTCCATCGATTAGTGGTGAGGGGAGACTCACAGCTGGTCGTAAACCAGATAAACAAGGAGGACACACCTCCAATGAGACAATGGCTCATTACCTGGGGGAAGTGAGGAGATTGGAAAAGCACTTCAGTCATTTCGAAGTCCAATACGTCCCGCGAAAGGACAACATTCTCGTAGACCAATTATCCAAAATTGGGTCTTCACGCACATCCGCTCCGGCAGGCGTGTTCGTTGAACACTTGGAACATCCTTCGATCATGACTATGGTCGAGGATGATCCGGTAACAGTCTGCGTTACCAACCTCGGACAGGAACGAGATTGGACCCATCCATTGAGGGTCTATCTCGAACACGGGACCTTGCCCAAGGACGAAACCGAAAGCGATCAGTTAGTTCAAAAAGCGCGTCTGTACAAGCTTATAGAAGTAGTTTTGTATAGAAAAGGTACTCAAGGAGTATTCATGCGCTGTGTGTCCCAAGAGGAAGGTAAATCCCTCTTGAAGGAAATTCATGATGGTGTATGCGGGGCGCACGCGTCATATCGTACACTGGTCGGAAAGGCTTTCTGACAAGGATTTTACTGGCCTTCGGCACTCGACGGTGCCAAGAACATGGTCAAGACATGTCCTCAGTGTCAATTTCATGTGAGACAGGTCCATCAGCCTGCCTACGCTCTACAAACCATTCCCCTGTCATGGCCCTTCACGGTCTGGGGGATGGACATTGTCGGTCCTATGCCGCAAGCGGTCAATGGATACAGGTTCTTGTTCGTAGCCATTGACACATTTACAAAGTGGATTGAGGCCGAACCAGTACGCAACATTACCGCTGCGCAAAAGTTCTTTCATAAGAACATTGTGACTCGATTCGGTATTCCAAATCATCTCATCACTGATAACGGTTCCTAGTTCGCTAGTGGTCTTTTTCTAGACTATTGCGACACCGTTGGAACCAAGGTGTGCTTTGCCTCTGGACCTCATCCACAGAGCAATGGTGCCATCGAACGTGCCAGCGGGCAAATATTGCAGGGCATCAAAAAATGTGTTTTTGATCGCCTTAAGACACGCCCGGGGGCTTGGGTAGACGAGCTCTATACTGTTCTGTGGGCACTACGCACTGCTTCTAGTCGAGCCACCGATGAGACACCTTTCCATCTGGTGTATGGGGCTGAGGCTGTGTTACCCATGGAAATTAGTATTGGTTCTGTCCGAACAGATCAATTCAAACAAGTTGATCAGAACGGGCAACGATTACAAGATCTCATCCTCCTGGAAGAAAAACGTGATCGAGCTCTGGTCAAGTCCATGGTATATTTGCAAGCTTTACGCAAATACCATAACATCACGTGGGCGATCTGGTTTTACGTAAAATACAAAACCAATCTAGTCGCAACAAGTTCTCCCCACAGTGGGAAGGTCCCTACACTGTTGTCTCGGTGCCGCGACCAGGATCAGCTCGGTTAGCGATGGAGGATGGTCGGATCTTATCCAATACATGGAACATCAATCAACTACGCAAGTTCTACATGTAAGTTCCCAATCCCTTTTCCTTTTCAATTAGCATGATTTAACAAAATCAATACTTTTAGTTGTTTCATATGTGGATTATTCTTCTTTGCCCGTATGTTATGAGTCTGGCTCGGGGGCTGGTCACTGATGGTTGTATCACCACAATACCCTAATTGGATTCGCTGGCCGATCTCGTGATCACTTCCAGACAAGACACCCCTCAATAAGCCGTTTCTCAATGCACACGGGGCTTGCTGGCATGTCCTTGGTCATCAGAGTGGCTGCTGGTTTGCAACAAGGTTGGGTATTGTATCGAACATAATTATCGGCTTGGTTGGGTATCCCTGGTCGTCGTTACACCCATATTTTTCTTGTGCTTATAATACTAAGTCTTCAGTATACATAGTCACAGGCGGGGTCTAGGGGAATATGGTCACAACATGAAACAAAAAGAAGTGCTTCCTTTCAAAAATTAATGCATACATTCGCATTGTATAAATTGTATCTGTACAGGTACCAGATTTACATAATGCCAAGCTCTTTCAAGAGTTTTTCTACAAGAGGTTTGACCTCCTCCATGATGACCTCAAGCTGGTCTTCACTCTCGACCTCTGCCTCTCCCACCAATGCATTCAGATCAAGATCTGGACCATGGTGAAGACAAAGTCGGCAGAGGATGGCAGAGGCTGCTGATTGTACTCTGGTCTTGATCGCCTCTTTTTGCCGCCTTGTATCTTCAGGAAGATACTCGAGAAGTGACTCCGCTTGGGTTGCGACCAATGTGGTCCAGTCGCTAAGGCTAAGGTCATCCACCTCTGTTTCGACCACATCATCCCTTAGCAGACCGGCCACCATCTTCAGCTTTTCGAAGATGTTTTGTTGAGCGCTGCTGCAGGTTGAGAGGGACGTACTCAAGTCTTTGTTCTCCCTGCAGACAGAATCAATGATCACCTGGAGGTCTTTTTTCTCTTGGCCGAGCTGGCTTATTTGGTCGTCACGCGCTGCAATAAGAGACTATTACAAACAGTTCACATGACAAAGTTAATTCACTCTGGTCGGAAGTATACTTACAAGAGAGCTGTGACCGCAGTTTTTGGAGTTCGGCCTCCAGGAATGAAATCTTGGTAGCCGCCCGGAACTCCTGGTCTTCCCGATCAGTGAGGCTCTTCATCAGATAGGCATTTTCTCTGTTACAAAAGCGATAATTGTCAAAATAGGGTTTACGTTCAGGCAAATAAAGAAACGTCTTCCTTACCGCTGCAGGCGACCTGTTTCCTCTTGCGCGACCTCGATGCTATTTGCCATAGCCATCGAACTGGTCGCCATACGGGTCAGTTCCTATGATATGGAAGGGGATCAGTTTCAAAGCCCAGGTATTCCTATCCAAATGCAAACTTAAAAAATCGCAAGGGGTGTTCGACATACCTCAACATACTCCCGGAATGAGCCACTTTCCGGTTCAACTGAAGGCTGAGTCGCTGGACTCGCCTTATCCCCAGCAGGAGCAGCGGATGAGTTTTCCCGCTGAGCCTTATTTGTTGCTGGGGTTGCAGATGCCAATAACTCCGATTAGACTTATGTGGCCAACCCATCTATAACGGCCCAAAGAACATCCCTGGCCGAGGGAATGGAACTTTCCTCGCCAGTGACCTCGGTAGTAGGGGAAGCTTCAACTCTTGCCGAGGCCACTGGGGGGCTTGGCGCAGCCTCTCTGCGCCTAAGCAAATAGAAACACCATCGGTTAGAATCTTTTTAGTCGATCACTGTGATCCGACCCTGTCCAAACAGGTGAGATTCTTACCTTACTCGAAATCCTACCAGCTTCTGGGATTTCGAGGATGGTTCCCCGAGGAAAAGAGGACAATCGTCATCTGTCCTGATCTTCCTCTTCGTGAATAAGACCTTGTCTTTTTCTCCCTGTGTGTGCAAGCCTATAAGAACATACATGAGGAATGATGAAGACCAAAGCTGTAAGAGTCCTTACCGGGGTAACCTTTTTGGTTGGTAGGGATAAGGCCATTGGTCCAGACGTCTCCTGGACCACTGGCGCTGGGACTTCATCCGCGACCACGAGGTCGGAAGTGGTCGCGGTGTCCTGCTCAGTTATTCCAACTCCTGTCGGTAGGAATGGAGTGCTCGCCGCCCCAGGACTGGTAGGAGTTACTTCGCGGCGGACAAGGGGGATGTCTTCTTCTTCCTATACGAGCATAGCTTAATGGATATACACAAATGAATGTGAACATTCAAGACTGTGAGAAATCTTACCACAGTCACCCCTTCTGTTAGAAGGGGGGTGTTGCAGATCCTGAAGCTTCCTGGGCTTCAGGGACTGGGGTTTCACCCGCAACCACAGGAGTGTCAGTGGTTGCAGGTCCCATTGCACTCGTCTCTGTCCCTGCGGGCAGAGACAGGACCTCTCTAGACGAGGGAGCGATCGTCTTCCCCTTGCGACGAATCAGAGGGACGTCATCCTCCTCATCCTCGCTCCCTTCACCCTGTACGACGAAGAAATAATTCCAGCTCGTACCTGGGGTAACAGGAGGCATTGAGTATCTTACCACATCTTTCTTCGCGGTAAGGGGAGTCTTTTGCGAGGAGGCCTCTCCCAGAATCTTCTTGGACTTCTTGGGAGTAGGTTCCTTTGCCCCGCGCTTCGAAGAGATCTTCTTCACCCTCTTCGTAGCCGGTTTCCCCAGGAGACCAATGTCCTTGGTTGGACGCTTTGCCTCGACGAATTTCCCCAGGAGCTATGTTATTCCAAATGTTCTTGTTAATGCAAGATGAGTGAATGATCTACAAACATGGCCTGTTGAGAAAGTCCATAACTTTCGGCGCTCCTGTTTGAGATCGTTGATGGCATTGATTAAGCTCTGGAGGCGAGGCGATCCCCTGGTTCCCTCTACATTGGCACTATACGCCTTGAGGAGGTAATTTGTCCTCTTTTCGATTTCGGACAAAGGCAGAGCTGCGTCACCAGCAAGCAGGTTAGCAAATACGACATTTTTCAGAAGAAATGTATGTTTTGTTGACTGGAAGACGTACCGTTATTATAGTCCAAGGTGCTATCCGCCATGGACTAGATTTCCAAAGCCGGATGAGCCCTTTCGCGCAGGGGGCTCACCCGATTCTTCACAAAGTCACGGATGATGTCGCGAGTAGTTAGTCCCTGCTGGACTAAGTGAAGAATCACTTGGGCCTGGTTCTTCTACTTTGCGCTCAGAACAGGAAGAGAGTCTAACTCGCTAGACTTCTCTGGCCGGGAGTTCTCAAACCACAACCCGCTCTCCGAAGGAGGGGTGCAGTAGAACCACTTCTGGTACCACCCATGAACAGAATCTCGGAGGGGTGGGAAGAGATACTCTTTCTTCTCCCTTATCCGGAAGTAGATACATCCGGCAGCATTGGCACTCTTCGACCATGCCGAGTAGTAGAAGCGTCGGAAGAGCTCCACACTTGGGAGCACTCCGACAAAGGCTTCGCACAAATGCTGAAAAATCGCCAGGATTAGGACAGCATTTGGGTGGAGATTCACCAACTCCAACCCGTAGTGCTCCAAGATTCCCTTCAAGAATTGGCTTTCAGGGAATCGGAACCCACAACACAGGTACTCCTCAAAAACCACCAACTCACCTTCTTGGATGATTGGGGTTTCTTGGTCTTTCTCCGCTGGCCGCCAGTTGATCAGCAGTCGCGGAAGGAGAATCTCTTCTTTCTCTAGCGCCACCAGACTGTCTTCTGTGTGGTGAACAGATCAGCTCCAGGACGCCATTTCTCGCAAAGGATCGGAAGGAAAGATGGTAATTTTGGAGGCGATGGAGAATGCGGAATGAGGGTTTTGTGCGGCGAAAGTGCTAAGGCAAGTGAAGGGTTTCTGGTTGTGTGGCTTCCTCAAGAAGCTACCCACTCCTTTTATATGCCCGAGGCAACGTTCCATTGAATACTTTATTCATTTCCATAATGGGTGCGTTCTCTTGGGAGACCCGTTATGCGCTCCCCACATTGAATCCAAAACAGAATATACTTTTTGTCGCGCCCCGAGACTGGGACAACGACTACTCCTGTAGAGACCTAGCTTGCTGCAGCTAGTCCCAAACTACAAACCTTTGACTTCCCAGGATGAGTCAAACACAGGAGTATACTACAATGCAACAGAGTACTCACAAAATATTAAGCAGTGTGGCCTGCTGGCCTTAATATTACATAAAGAAGATTACAATGCCTACAAGGCATTTAAGGTTTAGCAAAATATTTAACTACGCAGTAGAAGATAGGTGACCCTCCCACAAAAGAAGTTGACGGCAGAACAACACACTTCAAGGTTCTAGTGGAACTGATTCTCCTCCTTCTAGATCCACGTAGTACTCCGTGCCATCATCTTGATCAAAGTAGGCTCCATCTATTGAGTTGAATATTGCAAGGGTGAGCACTTACGTACTCAGCAAGTCATAGGTAAGAGTAGATACATATAGTAGTGATGGTATGAACCTAGACTAGTCAAGAATTATGGATATTTGTAAAATAATCTTTTCCTTTCTCATCTCATCTTATGGCAGCACTTTTCATAAAGTAACATCATCATTCATGTTCACTAGATTATAGCACTACCGCGACACGTCGACACATGACAGCCCACGGCAGCACTCCTTATCATGACAACACATGTCATTTAGGTAATCTTGATTAAACATATTTTATTTAGAAAATAGTACTTGTGTCACACCCCGTGGATTTAATCCACCGCAGCAGACTCCTAGAAAACCCGGGAGCTCGGAGTATTCGAATACGTTTTTAACTCTGCAGAGAGGTACCAATTTACCCGCAAGATATTCCACTTTCAAACCTTTCCTATCATAACAAAATGATTGGACCCCTGACTCACTTCATATTGTGAGCGGCAAGGTGGAAATAACAAGAACTTTTGTTATGCATCACTTACAATTCACCCCCGACCCTGTGGCTCTCAGCGAGGCACAGTTGTGGCAGGTTGTATCCAAACCTCCACCCCTTTGCTTATTCCCATTACTGGGTCAGCGTGCTTGATCACCTTCAGTGATATGTGTGGGAGCCGCGCTCCGTGTTTATCGTGCATCACTACACATCTCATGCAGGGGTTTCATGTGCGATCCACATAATTACTTGTTCAGGCCTGTCCCATACCAGGCTTGCGGTTAGCACGTTGTTCATGCCACTAGACGCACAACACAAGGTTCTAGTCCTTATATGCCAATGACCAGACCATCCACAACCCTGCACCTTCAGTGCCTGCATTCCTTTGCAGTCTAGCACCTCCAGTGCTACAGCCATCCATACTATTTTTCTGGTCACGGCTAGGGTTTTATTTCATGAATATAAGTATATATATACATATAATAGTTCATGGCTCAAAACTTATTTATTTCACATTTCACAGATAACCAGTCTAGTACTGCCAATTCATAAATCAACCATTCTGCAATATTGCCTATATTCAAGGTTATGTTTTAGCAACATTTAAAATATAGGTTCAAGATGACCAAGGATATGACTTGCCTTCCGCGTCGTAAGTTACAGCAGTTGACGTCGGATCCGCAGTGAAGTCCTCGAACTCGGGCTCTTGATCTACTCTCCAATCAAACAAACAACCAATAATCATAATCTTTTCAATACATTATTATACTATATGCAATGACGCAAAGATGAAGTCTTGATGATTCTGAAATGATTGGGTTTAGAGGCTGATTAGGGTTAAGTTAAGGAAACCAATGTTAAGATTAGCTGTCAAAGGTTTACAAGGTTCCAAATGTCTCAAAATATCAGAATGATACCAAGGTTGCGACTGGTTCGCTCAAAAACAGCGAACGTCTTTAGGTCGACATTCGGTTCAAAGCATCGACATAGGGTCGATGAATGATAGAGGGGTTATCTCAACTTGTGGTAGTAGAATAAAATGTAGATCACAACTCTACAAATTTAGTGGACAAAGTGGTTTTCAATTTACACAACCAGAAGTGGGTAAACAAGGTCAATGCCACTGGCTGACAAGCTCTGGCATAGAGCTGACAATGCCAAAAACTAGGGCTTGGCATAACTTTTGATCTGGAGCTCCAAATGATGCACCACTTTGTCTGGGAGGTAGGCATTGATAACAGGAACAATAGTTACAATAGGATCTATGGCTGAAAATGGCTGGACAGCAAGAAATCTGATGATGAACTGAGGTGAACACACTGCACTAGATCAGTTCTGGACAAAATCTTGGCAAAGCTATAACTTCCAATCTAGGCCGATCTAGGTGTCGGGCTAGAAGACAAAAGTTCTCAGGAGGCTAAGGCACATCTAAATGACAAAGTTTCGAGGGCTAAAATGGCTGGAACAAGCTTTCCGGTGATCGGCGCCGGAGAAGAACACTGCTATTTGGGGGTTTTCAATTTAGGCCGAACGAACTCGATTCCAAGCTTGGGAAGTGATATATGGGTAAGAGGAAGCTACCTGCACGATCACTTTGGCCGGAGGATGGCCGGAGAAGCCTGGCGACGATCGCCGGTTTCTGGAGAAGTTCAAAAAATTGGGGAAAGCTTCGATTGAAGCTCAATCTGGAGATCTTGATGCACAGGCTTGCTGGAAACGACTCACTGATCAACTTCTTCTACAGAATCGAGAGCTAATTCGAGGTAATTTGGCCTGCATTGCCGGAACAGGGCATTCTTCGAATTTCAGCCATTTCCGGTGATCGCCGGCGTTAGAGGTCACCGGGGAGCAATTAGACAGTACTACACAGAGAGAATGAGTAGGGGAACTCACTGATGGCTTTAATTTGGCAGGAGATGATGTGGGTGAAGCTGGCACCGTGAGCCTCCTCGACGGCTCGCCGGAGAAGAAAACGAAAACAGGAATTCCAGGACTTGGCTGATTTCTGGTGAAGTGTGGAGGGAGCTGCTGAGCACAGGAGTGCTTAAATAGGCCAGGCGAAGCTTGCAAGGAGGAGACAACGAAGTAATTGGCAGCTGTGATGAGATGGATTGCGTGAAGAACATCAGCGGCGAAGACTCAGCGAAGAACGGTGATTGCGACGGCAACAGGACTGCAACTGTCCACATTGTCGTTCATCGGGACTTTGCAAAGATGGAGCAAGCGGTGGCGACAAGTACTGGCATGGCAAAGCGACGTGGCAAGAAGATGCTGACAACAGTCACTGCTGGTCGCGCGGGGAAGCAAGCGCTGGTCGTCGACGTCGCCACGGTGTTGCCACGGCGATGGTTGAGACACTGACGCGTGCGCAACAGGAAGAGAAAGCATGCACGAGCACAAATGCAAGCGGAACTTGGCCGGCGGCGAGCGTGCACGGCGCAAGGAAACCACGACGAGGCTTCTGGTCGTGCGCACAATAAACGGCCTGGTCGAATTTGGACTGAACTGCAGTTTCAAATCTTGAATTTTGGACTGATCTGTAAATCTGGAATTCTGGAAGGTTTAAACTGAATTTGCTTTCACTAATCTGGCAGATATATTCAACAAAACATTTGGCAAAGATAGTTGATAAGATTTGACACATTTGAATAGTTTTTGATACAAACTTAAAATAGGGTAAATTAGGGTAAAGTAAGATTTGAGTTTTGTCGATTTCGAATTCTGGCATTTAGGGTTCGATTTTGATATCTGCACAGAAGAGAAACTTGTGGCAAATAGCATTTTGAGAAGATTTGCCGAAGAAATTCTGAATTTGGAGTTAATCTGGAGATTTTAGCCTTTCTGGGTTTTCAAATATCAGATAAGGACTGATTTGCGATAACTCTTGGACTGATTTGTGAAAAGAGTCTAGATGATAAAATCTGGCTGCCAACTTTCTGGTTTAAGGTATTGGCATACCCATGATCATATTCCAGGAATAATCTGGTCTGAACTTGGTCAAGATTTTGATTAAATCTGGATTTCTGAAACTTAGGGTATTTGGGTAATATAAGGTATTTCTGTTTTCGAAAACAGAAGAAGTTGATAATTCTGGGAGTTAGAGATATACTTGGATCTGGGTTCTGAAGACTTTTAAGTTCAAAGTAACTGATAGATCACACCTGAGTAATCTGATCTTGATTTGTGGTTCACAAGGAAGATTTGGAGATTTTAGGGCTTGAGATAGATACTGATCTGGCTACTACTACTGATACATGCATGCATGCTATTTATGAAAAAGGAAATTTTCACCCCTAACTCAGGGTGTTACAGATCTACCCTCCTTAAAGAAATCTCGCCCCGAGATTTACCTAAGACAGGAAAAGATAAGGATAGGTTTGCTTAAGATCTTCTTCCTTCTCCCAAGTAGCCTCTTGCTCTGAATGATTCTTCCATTGAACTTTACACAATCTGATTTTCTTCCTTCTGAGCTGACGTTCATCAGTGACTAGGATTCTGATTGGGTGCTCAAGATAAGTGAGATTCTTCTGTAATGGCACATCTTGTACATTTATCTGGTCAGTAGATTCCTTCAAACATTTCCGGAGCTGAGAGACATGAAACACATCATGCACTCCTGCTAATCCCTCAGGTAATTCCAATTTATATGATACTTCTTCCTTTCTCTTGATTATCTTAAATGGTCCAATGTATCTTGGAGATAACTTTCCTTTCACTTGGAATCTTTGTAATCTTTTGAATGGTGTGACCTTGAGATACACAAAATTTCCTGGTTCAAATGATAATTCTCTCCGTCGTTTATCTGCATAACTCTTTTGTCGTGATTGTGCTGTTCTCAACCTTTCTCTGATGAGTCTGACATGAGCTTCTGCTTCTTCTACTATCTCTGGTCCTATGACTTTTCGTTCTCCTGGCTCATTCCAATGCAATGGAGTTCTGCACTTACGTCCATATAAAGCTTCAAATGGTGCCATCTGTATACTAGCTTGATAACTGTTATTATATGTAAATTCTGCAAATGGTAAACATTTGTCCCATGATGTTCCATAATCTAGTATACAAGCTCTTAGAAGATCCTCTAGGATTTGGTTGACTCTTTCTGTCTGTCCTCCCGTCTGTGGATGATATGCAGTACTGAAGTCCAACTGGGTTCCTAGGGTTTCATGCAGTCTATTCCAAAATTTGGAGGTAAACTGTGTTCCACGATCTGAGACTATGTTCTTAGGAATACCATGTAATGCCACTATTCTTTGCATGTATAACTCTGCTAATTTACTGCCATCATAAATCTTTTTGACCAGTATGAAGTGGGCTACTTTAGTAAGTCTGTCCACAATAACCCATATGGAATCATATCCTCCTTGAGTTTTAGGTAATCCTGTAATGAAATCCATACCAATTTCTTCCCATTTCCATAATGGTATTGGTAGAGGTTGTAGCTTTCCTGCTATTTTCTGGTGTTCTGCTTTAACTCGTCGACATGTATCACAGTTTGCAATATACTCTGCAATATCTCTCTTCATATTATCCCACCAGAATCTGGTTTTCAAATCTTGATACATCTTTGTGTTACCAGGGTGTATTGAGTATGGATTTTTATGTGCTTCATGGAGAATTATTTCCTTAAGATCTGCGTTTTGAGGTACACAGATTCTTCCTCGATACCATACAATCCCTTGGTTATCTTCAGTAAAGCCTTGAGCCTTTCCTAACTTGATTCGACTCTTGATCTTACAAATTTCTTCATCTTCCTTCTGGGCATTTCCTATCTGTTCTTCAAGTTGAGATTTTATTGTTAAAGTAGCTACCGTTCCCTGCGGTACTATTTCCACTTGATGATTCTGCAACTCTTGTTGTAGGTAAGGGTTCTTCAACGTAACCATTCCTTGTAGGTTGTAAACCTTTCTGCTTAGGGCATCAGCCACTACATTAGCTTTCCTTGGATGGTACTGAATACTAAGATCATAATCTTTGATCAATTCCAGCCATCGGCGCTGACGCATGTTGAGCTCTGTCTGTGTGAAAATATACTTGAGGCTTTTATGATCTGTAAAGATCTCACACTTATGTCCAATGAGATAATGCCGCCATATCTTTAAAGCATGTACTACTGCTGCTAACTCCAAATCATGGGTCGGATAATTTTCCTCATGTGGTCTCCATTGACGTGAAGCATAAGCCACTACTCGACCTTGCTGCATTAACACACAGCCTATTCCTTGCTTTGAAGCATCACAGTAAACTACAAAATCTTCTTTGCTGTCTGGTAGGGTGAGGACTGGTGTTGTTGTCAATTTCTGCTTCAGCTTCTGAAAACTCTCCTCGCACTTGGTGGTCCATTCAAATGCAACATCCTTCTTTAGCAGATTTGTAAGTGGTTTGGCAATCTGAGAAAATCCTTCGATGAATCTCCTATAATAACCAGCTAATCCCAAGAAACTTCTAATCTCTGAAACTGAGGTAGGTTGCTTCCACTCCTTGATTGCAGAGATTTTAGCTGAATCTACTGAAATTCCTTCTGCTGTCAACACATGTCCAAGAAATGAAATTCTTGACATCCAAAATTCACATTTGTCAAACTTGGCATCAAAATTGCCTCTCTCGTAGCCTTTCCAAGACTAGGTGTAAATGTTGCTCATGTTCTTCCGTACTCTTGGAATATATCAGAATGTCATATATGAATACTATGACAAACTTGTCAAGAAAATCCATAAATGTGCTGTTCATGACATTCATGAAAGCTGCCGGAGCATTGGTCAAGCCAAAAGGTACTACGGTAAACTCATATAAACCATATCTGGTAGTGAAAGCAGTCTTCGGTATATCTTCCTTCTTGATCTTCAGCTGATGATATCCAGATTTCAAATCTATCTTGGAAAATACTTTGGCTCCTCGAAGCTGATCGAACAAGTCATCAATTCTTGGTAATGGATACTTGTTTTTAATAGTGACTTCATTCAAAGCTCTGTAGTCTACACACATTCGTAGCGTTCCGTCTTTCTTCCTCACAAACAAAACTGGGGCTCCCCATGGCGAAGCACTGGGTTTGATAAATCCTTTGTTTTCCAAGTCTTCGAGTTGATTCTTGAGCTCCTCCAAATCTGTAACTGGCATCCTATAGGGACGTTTTGCTATAGGTGCTGCTCCTGGTTTAAGCTCAATACTGAATTCTATTTCTCTGTCAGGTGGCATTCCCGGAAGTTCTTCTGGAAACACATCAGAATATTGTTGCACTACAGGCACTTGTTCCAGGCATAACTTTTGTAATGCTTGAACAGATCTTAGCGGTTTCTTGACTGATGATCTTTCTGCATAAAATAGAACTCTCTCCCCTTGGCTACTGACAAGACTAAGGGTTTTCTCTTCACAATCTACTAGACCTTTATGTTGGGACAACCAATCCATTCCCAAAATAATGTCTAGTCCTTGCAGTTCTAGAACTAGTAGATTTGCCTCAAATTCTACCCCTTCTATATTAAAAGTTACATTTGGGCAGATCGAGTAAACAGATAATCTAGCCCCTGGAGTTTGTATAACCATAGAGTACTCTAGTGGTACTTGGTCTATATGCATTTCAACTTCAGATGCAAATGCTTTTGACATGAATGAATTTGTAGCACCAGGATCAAACAATATTAAGGCAGATGTAGATTGAATCAGAAATCTACCTAAAAGAATGTCGGTGGCGTTGCCTGCTTCTTGAATTGAAGTATAGTTTAACCTTCCTCCTTGGGTTGTAGCTGGTGCTCTACCTCTTCCTCTTCCTCGGTTAGCCATGTTTCCTCCTCTTCCTGCTGAATTTCCTCTAAAATTCTGCGATGGTGATGCTCTGGTTACTACTGGCTGTGTTCCTGCTTGAGATCTGGCAATGGACATCGGAAGTTGTATCCAAGGACAGAATTCTTTACGGTGCCCACGCTGTCCACAATGATAACACTCAACACGAGGATGAGGGAAATCCTTCTGAGAATGATTTCCTCGGCAGTTGGGGCACAATGTCATTGCTGGTCTGGGATTCTGATAAGATGGTCGGAAATTGGGAGTGATAGGAACTCTTCCTCTGATTGGATTTGACTGTGGTCGTGTTTGCTGGAACATCCTCCTCTTTCGGCTTTCTTCTCCCATATTCTTCTTTTCTTCTACCTTTAAAGCTCTGTTCACTAGGGTTTGGAATTCCGTAAGTTCATGAGAAGCAATTTGATACTGTAAATAGTGTTGAAGTCCTTCTGTGAAGCGCTCTATCTTCTTCTCTTCAGTATCCACATCTCCAGGTGCGTATCGAGCCAAATGAGTAAATTGGTGTAGATACTCAGTAACTGACTTACTTCTTTGAGTTAAATTCCGAAATTCCTGACGCTTAGCTACCATAACACCAGTAGGTATATGAAATTTCCGAAATTGATCCTTAAATTCCCTCCAAGAGATATTATCTTTATCATGGTGAGCTTCCTGGTAATTCATCCACCATGCGGCTGCAGCTCCTGATAACTGATGAGATCCAAACAAAACTTTTTCTCGTTCGCTGCATCGGACCGTGTTCAGTTTCCTCTCGATATCCCGTAACCAATCATCGGCAACCATGGGATCGGTCACACTAGAGAATGTTGGTGGACGGGTCTTTTGGAAATCTGTTAATCTTGCTCCTACAGCAGAAGTAGTTCCTTCTGTTGTTCCAGTAGGCAGTTTCTGAACTATCTAAGCTAACAACTGGGTATGAGCTATCTGAGCTTCTTGTCGACTTTTCTCCATTGACAACAAAATTTCCTGAAGACTGGGTTGTTCATTCTGAGGTGGATTAGAACTCTGAGATCCTTGCTGAAACAAAGGGTCTCTTGTCATAGTTTCTTCTTCCTGCGGAGTCTGACCTATATCTTCTCTTCCACTTCGAGATCTCCTTCTGGTGTCAACCATGGTGGCTCTGAAAAAGTTTAGACGGATCTAACTAACTAAGGCCAACTAAGACAGCAATGCAGAAATTAATGCAACTACTTTAGTGCATAAAATACTTAGGCTATTAGCCATAATACACAAATTAACCATTGCAAAAGCAACAGCGAATCACAAGGCTATCAAGAGCATCCACTAGCTCTGTCTACACCAACCTCTAAGACACTCTGAACAACAGAACGCACTCTCACAATCTTACCGAATCTTAGAAAATCCGAATAAAATTTTGAAATAAAAGTTTTCAAGAGCTACAAAGCTCATTGTTTTTATCAAAATACAATTTTCATCAAATAGTTTTCTAAATAAATTACGTCTTCCTGGCACGGCCAATTTCCTAAAGGTGTCGTCCTACAGTCAAGTTCTCATGTTTCTCTGATACCAACTTTTCCTGTCGCGCCCCGAGACTGGGACAACGACTACTCCTGTAGAGACCTAGCTTGCTGCAGCTAGTCCCAAACTACAAACCTTTGACTTCCCAGGATGAGTCAAACACAGGAGTATATTACAATGCAACAGAGTACTCACAAAATATTAAGCAGTGTGGCCTGCTGGCCTTAATATTACATAAAGAAGATTACAATGCCTACAAGGCATTTAAGGTTTAGCAAAATATTTAACTACGCAGTAGAAGATAGGTGACCCTCCCACAAAAGAAGTTGACGGCAGAACAACACACTTCAGGGTTCTGGTGGAACTGATTCTCCTCCTTCTGGATCCACGTAGTACTCCGTGCCATCATCTTGATCAAAGTAGGCTCCATCTATTGAGTTGAATATTGCAAGGGTGAGCACTTACGTACTCAGCAAGTCATAGGTAAGAGTAGATACATATAGTAGTGATGGTATGAACCTAGACTAGTCAAGAATTATGGATATTTGTAAAATAATCTTTTCCTTTCTCATCTCATCTTATGGCAGCACTTTTCATAAAGTAACATCATCATTCATGTTCACTAGATTATAGCACTACCGCGACACGTCGACACACGACAGCCCACGGCAGCACTCCTTATCATGACAACACATGTCATTTAGGTAATCTTCATTAAACATATTTTATTTAGAAAATAGTACTTGTGTCACACCCCGTGGATTTAATCCACCGCAGCAGACTCCTATAAAACCCGGGAGCTCGGAGTATTCGAATACGTTTTTAACTCTGCAGAGAGGTACCAATTTACCCGCAAGATATTCCACTTTCAAACCTTTCCTATCATAACAAAATGATTGGACCCCTGACTCACTTCATATTGTGAGCGGCAAGGTGGAAATAACAAGAACTTTTGTTATGCATCACTTACAATTCACCCCCAACCCTGTGGCTCTCAGCGAGGCACAGTTGTGGCAGGTTGTATCCAAACCTCCACCCCTTTGCTTATTCCCATTACTGGGTCAGCGTGCTTGATCACCTTCAGTGATATGTGTGGGAGCCGCGCTCCGTGTTTATCGTGCATCACTACACATCTCATGCAGGGGTTTCATGTGCGATCCACATAATTACTTGTTCAGGCCTGTCCCATACCAGGCTTGCGGTTAGCACGTTGTTCATGCCACTAGACGCACAACACAAGGTTCTAGTCCTTATATGCCAGTGACCAGACCATCCACAACCCTGCACCTTCAGTGCCTGCATTCCTTTGCAGTCTAGCACCTCCAGTGCTACAGCCATCCATACCATTTTTCTGGTCACGGCTAGGGTTTTATTTCATGAATATAAGTATATATACATATAATAGTTCATGGCTCAAAACTTATTTATTTCACATTTCACAGATAACCAGTCTAGTACTGCCAATTCATAAATCAACCATTCTGCAATATTGCCTATATTCACGGTTATGTTTTAGCAACATTTAAAATATAGGTTCAAGATGACCAAGGATATGACTTGCCTTCCGCGTCGTAAGTTACAGCAGTTGACGTCGAATCCGCAGTGAAGTCCTCGAACTCGGGCTCTTGATCTGCTCTCCAATCAAACAAACAACCAATAATCATAATCTTTTTAATACATTATTATACTATATGCAATGACGCAAAGATGAAGTCTTGATGATTCTGAAATGATTGGGTTTAGAGGCTGATTAGGGTTAAGTTAAGGAAACCAATGTTAAGATTAGCTGTCAAAGGTTTACAAGGTTCCAAATGTCTCAAAATATCAGAATGATACCAAGGTTGCGACTGGTTCGCTCAAAAACAGCGAACGTCTTTAGGTCGACATTCGGTTCAAAGCATGGACATAGGGTCGATGAATGATAGAGGGGTTATCTCAACTTGTGGTAGTAGAATAAAATGTAGATCACAACTCTACAAATTTAGTGGACAAAGTGGTTTTCAATTTACACAACCAGAAGTGGGTAAACAAGGTCAATGCCATTGGCTGACAAGCTCTGGCATAGAGCTGACAATGCCAAAAACTAGGGCTTGGCATAACTTTTGATCTGGAGCTCCAAATGATGCACCACTTTGTCTGGGAGGTAGGCATTGATAACAGGAACAATAGTTACAATAGGATCTATGGCTGAAAATGGCTGGACAGCAAGAAATCTGATGATGAACTGAGGTGAACACACTGCACTAGATCAGTTCTGGACAAAATCTTGGCAAAGCTATAACTTCCAATCTAGGCCGATCTAGGTGTCGGGCTAGAAGACAAAAGTTCTCAGGAGGCTAAGGCACATCTAAATGACAAAGTTTCGAGGGCTAAAATGGCTGGAACAAGCTTTCCGGTGATCGGCGCCGGAGAAGAACACTGCTATTTGGGGGTTTTCAATTTAGGCCGAACGAACTCGATTCCAAGCTTGGGAAGTGATATATGGGTAAGAGAAAGCTACCTGCACTATCACTTTGGCCGGAGGATGGCCGGAGAAGCCTGGCGACGATCGCCGGTTTCTGGAGAAGTTCAAAAAACTGGGGAAAGCTTCGATTGAAGCTCAATCTGGAGATCTTGATGCACAGGCTTGCTGGAAACGACTCACTGATCAACTTCTTCTACAGAATCGAGAGCTAATTCGAGGTAACTCACTGATGGCTTTAATTTGGCAGGAGATGATGTGGGTGAAGCTGGCACCGTGAGCCTCCTCGACGGCTCGCCGGAGAAGAAAACGAAAACAGGAATTCCAGGACTTGGCTGATTTCTGGTGAAGTGTGGAGGGAGCTGCTGAGCACAGGAGTGCTTAAATAGGCCAGGCGAAGCTTGCAAGGAGGAGACAACGAAGTAATTGGCAGCTGTGATGAGATGGATTGCGTGAAGAACATCAGCGGCGAAGACTCAGAGAAGAACGGTGATTGCGACGGCAACAGGACTGCAACTGTCCACATTGTCGTTCATCGGGACTTTGCAAAGATAGAGCAAGCGGTGGCGACAAGTACTGGCATGGCAAAGCGACGTGGCAAGAAGATGCTGACAACAGTCACTGCTGGTCGCGCGGGGAAGCAAGCGCTGGTCGTCGACGTCGCCACGGTGTTGCCACGGCGATGGTTGAGACACTGACGCGTGCGCAACAGGAAGAGCAAGCATGCACGAGCACAAATGCAAGCGGAACTTGGCCGGCGGCGAGCGTGCACGGCGCAAGGAAACCACGACGAGGCTTCTGGTCGTGCGCACAATAAACGGCCTGGTCGAATTTGGACTAAACTGCAGTTTCAAATCTTGAATTTTGGACTGATCTATAAATCTGGAATTCTGGAAGGTTTAAACTGAATTTGCTTTCACTAATCTGGCAGATATGTTCAACAAAACATTTGGCAAAGATAGTTGATAAGATTTGACACATTTGAATAGTTTTTGATACAAACTGAAAATAGGGTAAATTAGGGTAAAGTAAGATTTGAGTTTTGTCGATTTCGAATTCTGGCATTTAGGGTTCGATTTTGATATCTGCACAGAAGAGAATCTTGTGGCAAATAGCATTTTGAGAAGATTTGCCGAAGAAATTCTGAATTTGGAGTTAATCTGGAGATTTTAGCCTTTCTGGGTTTTCAAATATCAGATAAGGACTGATTTGCGATAACTCTTGGACTGATTTGTGAAAAGAGCCTAGATGATAAAATCTGGCTGCCAACTTTCTGGTTTAAGGTATTGGCATACCCATGATCATATTCCAGGAATAATCTGGTCTGAACTTGGTCAAGATTTTGATTAAATCTGGATTTCTGAAACTTAGGGTATTTGGGTAATATAAGGTATTTCTGTTTTCGAAAACAGAAGAAGTTGATAATTCTGGGAGTTAGAGATATACTTGGATCTGGGTTCTGAAGACTTTTAAGTTCAAAGTAACTGATAGATCACACCTGAGTAATCTGATCTTGATTTGTGGTTCACAAGGAAGATTTGGAGATTTTAGGGCTTGAGATAGATACTGATCTGGCTACTACTACTGATACATGCATGCATGCTATTTATGAAAAAGGAAATTTTCACCCCTAACTCAGGGTGTTACACTTTTATAATCCTTGCTTCGAACTCGGGGGCTAGGGTGCACATGAGAACGTGAAAATGTTGCAAAAATTTTCGGAGGAAGTTTTCCTTCATGTTTTTTGTAAGTTAATTTTTTGCATGATCACAATGCCATTATGTGATCGCCGTGAGTGGATAATCGCAACACAGACGGTTATCATTCGGTCAAAGCATTATGTTATCACGACTTCAGTTCTGATCGCGATGTTAGTTCTGATCGGATTTCAGTTCTGATCGCGGCTTTGGTTCTGAGCGCAGTACCAGTACTGGTCGCGGTATGAAACATTAATGTGTTTCTGATCGAAAGACTTGTTACCTCAGATTTACCTATGTATGTGTGGTCGTAAAGACATTACCTATGACCATATTTTCGCACAGATATTATGAAGAGTTTTAATTCAAATTAACTCTTATGGAAAGTTATGTAAGGTAAAAGAAATCTTTATTTCTGACAATCCTTGCATACAAAAGGGATACAGGCAACCAGAGCATCGACCTGATCCGAGAGAAGTTTA
Organism: Pharus latifolius; assembly: GCA_019359835.1. Lineage (NCBI taxonomy): Eukaryota > Viridiplantae > Streptophyta > Magnoliopsida > Poales > Poaceae > Pharus > Pharus latifolius. Next base: position 32,919,200 of record CM033322.1, on the reverse strand, counting down.
CAAAGTTCTCCTAGGGACATATTAGCGTCAGTAGGATCTACACTGACCGCCCCAAGAGAACTAGCGACTACTCTAAGCCTATCTACATCGTCCTAAATTAGAGAAGCACTACCATCCCTGATCGAATCGGAGAGTTCTCGTTGCTGTCGAGTGTAATCCCTCTCACTAGGGGCTCCAACAATTTTCATCTCCTGTACATAAATGTGTTAGTTTTACAAGTTAAAACGACCAACAGGAGAGATGAAAATAATTACCAATCCTCGCAAGTGAGAGGATGAAGTATTTCCCCCAGAAAGTAGATCACCCAACAAAAGTCGGGAACTATAAGGCCGTGGAAGTGCAACTTTCCCACGACAAGATTGTTCCCCCAATACAAGTTGAGGATTATCTGGTCACGGGAGTGCAACCTTCCAACCAGAAAATTGATAACCCATCAAAAAACGGGGATTGCTTGATTGCAATGGAGAAAGCTGATCAGAAGAAGGAGAAGGCTTTGAAGGATTATTATGGACCTCCAAAGGTGGAGATGAAGGTTCGACCTGCCGAGCTGCATGGACAGGAAGAACTACAGGGGCCAATGGAAGAGAGAGCAATGATGCATCCCTAACCCTTGTGCCACTGAAAGATCCCTCGTCAACCTTGGGTTTCTTCCCTGGAGGAGCCAGATCTTCGGTCATCTGTGAGTTTCCGGAAAGCATTTTGGAAACGATCAGAGCATAAGATGGCAATTTGGATCAAGGGCTTCCAGAGAAGACTTACCTGCTGGAAATCCTGGTCAAATTCAAGTGCCACTCCCTCTTCGTCACTTTCAATCTCAATGATGTTTTTTGAGTTGTGATCTGCCATTGAGGTGGAAACAAAAGAGAGGGAAAGGATGGCTGTGGAAAAGACTTAGCCGGGAAAAAGCTTGTGAAGTTTTAGGCTAAGAGGCTTCGGCATTTATAGCCCCCAGGGGAGACAGTTCATTTTTCGAATGCCTCGACTCTTAAAAACATTGACAGTTTTATCTCGGGTTAAAAAACAATTCCACGGCGCCATCATTACTTGTCAAGTATAACCCAGGGCACGTCTCGGGAGATAAACCGCCACACTTAGTGCGCCACTAAGTAGAGGAGTTGAAGCGTCGGGTCACTTATCCGATGTAAGGTTTAAATTTGAAGTAAATATGTCCCTTCGTTTTCCTTAAATTTGGGGGCTAGCTGACGAGGATTGTTACCCGAGCTAGTTCAGAGTAAATTCACGTCTGGTTCAAGATAGATTCGAACCAGATAAGTGTCCATTGATGTGATCTCAGATGGCTTGAGAAACGCGGACACATGGTCGCAGGATTTGCGCGATCATAAGGCCGCAGACAGTGCGCGGTCAGGAACCCGTAGGCGATGCACGGACAGGAGGTCGCAGGCAGTACGCAGTCAGATGGTCGCAGACAATGCGCGGTCAGAAGGTCATGGACTAATCTCGACCAGGGCGACTCGGGGTTGCTTAGGCCCTACAACAAGCATATCCCGAGTATACCGAAGATTCCTCTACGAGCGGAGACAACTGCCAGGAGGTTAATATGTGTGGTTATTCCTTAATTGCACGTGTTAAGCCTGCATGGAAGTTAAGTGCAGTTGCCAAAACTGCACCCGAGAAACCGTTCGAAGTCGTTGTGTATTGGCGCCCTTTCGACCAGTATAAAAGGGTGAGCAAATGCACCAGATGAGGACATCCCGGATAATCTGAAACAACTTCGACAACAGCAAGCTTTCATAGGCTAGTTTAGTTATTTTCTAGATAATTACACAGAAAAGATTTTCGCCTGTGATGATCTTTTCCACAACTTTGTAATCTTTTTTCTTACACATAGTGAAATCCCAACAGGACGTAGGGCTATTACTCCCACCATCGAGGGCCCGAACCTGTATAAATTCTTCTGTGTTCAACCGACTTTGGCTCATCATCCCTTCCCAGAGGGACACCTTCAAAGGCCTCATAACTCACAAATTCTGCATAAGTTTGACTAAGGACCCCGAGTCCGAATCGTCGACAATAACCTTCAATGATACTGCCCTCAGGCCGATGTCGATTCCTTACATATCCCTTCAGGATACCCACAAATCTCTCAAATGGATACATGTAGCGCAGGAACACGGGTCCACAAAACTTAATTTCTCTGACAAGGTGAACAATTAGATGGACCATAGCATCAAAAAAAGATGGAGGGAAATACATCTCCAGCAGACAAAGAGTTGTAGTCACATCGCGTTGCAAATCATCTAGTCCATCCATATCAATTACCTGCAAGGACACAGTTGCAGCAAATATTCAGATCCAAAAAATTTGGCAAGTTCCATGAATGGAGCTAATTAACTTACTAGGAGTACACACTTACCTTGCCAGATATTGTGTTGAAGAAATAACATAGCTTTGTAATTATCTCTCTGACTTTGACTGGGAGAATGCCTCTGATAGCAATGGGAAGCATTTGTGACATCAGCACATGACAATCATGGGACTTCGTACCAACTAGTTTCAAGTCCTTCATGGACACAAGTTTTCTCAAGTTTACAGAATACCCGCATGGAACTTTGACACCATACAGGCACTGACAGAGTTCTATTTTTTTCCCTTTTTGACAAAGTATAGCAGGCCGGAGGGAGGTATGTATGCTTTCCCTTCTCCAACGGTGTAAGCTCAATCCTTATGCCCATTTCGAGCATGTCACGGTGAACTTTGATGCCATCTTTCGTCTTTCCCGAAATGTTCAACAACAAACCAATCAAACTGTCACATAATTTTTCTCTACATGCATGACATCAATGCAATGTCGAACTTGTAAGTGCTCTAAACTGTCACATAATTTTTCTCTACATGCATGACATCAATGCAATGTCGAACTTGTAAGTGCTCCCAGTATGGCAAATCCCAAAGAATCGATCTCTTCTTCTAAACATTTTTTTCGAGGTTTAGAACATTTACCGAACTCAACTTTGATGTCCTTCACGTGCAAGTAAAGCTCCTTACCAGTCACAAACACTGGGGCTGATCCTTTGTCAGGCTTCCCATTATATGACTTCCTCTTCTTACGGTAGGCGTGATGCATCGGAAGAAATCTGCGGTGACCCATGTACACTGTTTTTCTGCAGTTCGGTAACCACATGCTTTCAGTTTCATCTAGGCAAATAGGACAAGCCTTGCCTCCTTTCGTACTATACCCCGACAAATTTCCGTAGGCCGAGAAATCATTTATGGTGCAAAATATAATGGCCCTCAATATGAAATTCTCTCGCTTATATGCATCCCACGCCCACACCCCTTCGCTCCACAATTTATGTAAGTCCTCGACTAACGGTGATAGAAACACGTCAATATCATTCCCAGGTTGTCTGGGTCCTGAAATTAGTAACGACATCATGATGTACTTGCGCTTCATACATAACCAAGGAGGAAGATTGTAGATGCATAAAAGAACCGGCCAAGTGCTATGCCGACTGCTCATATTTCCGTGTGAATTCATACCATCCGTACTCAGCCCAAACCTCGTATTCCTCACTTCGCCAAACTCACTGAATGTTCTGTTAATGTTTCTCCATTGAACAGAATCAGCTGGATGTCTTAGTTTTCCGTCTTGTTTCCGACCTTCAACATGCCAATGCAAGTACTTCGCATCTTTCGGATTTACAAACAGCCGTTTCAATCTAGAAATCATAGGCAAATACCACACAGTTTTGGACGGATGCCCTTTCTTTACCTCATCACATCCACTGTGACAAATTCAGTCCGCACGCTTATACCGCGATGCATCACATCTTGGACAAACATGCAAATCCTCATACTCGTTACGGTACAGAACACAATAATTTGGGCATGCATGTATCTTTCGATTTCCATTCCCAACGAACACAACAGTTTTTTGGCTTGGTAAACCGATCTTGGCAACTCATTTCCCTCTGGAAGCATATCTGCTAAAAGATCTAATAGCGCCGTGAAACTCTTATCGCTCCAACTGTTGCTTGCCTTCAAGTTATATAATCTCAACACAGAAGACAACTTTGTAAATTTTGCACATCCAGGGAACAAAGGCTTCTCAGAATCAACAATCAATTTCTCAAATTTACCAAAATCGTTTTCACTGTAATCATCTTCTACATCACGTAACATTTCATCTAAATTGTCATCATCTACATGCACATCCGAATGAACATTATCAATGTTCTGATGATCATCATTACTGCAATCCACTTCTGGGTCCTGCTGAGTGGTAGCGGTGCTCGTTTCCTCAAGATCTTCGCCATGCCATATCTAATGGGTATAGCGTGCGTTAAAACCACGACGAATCAAATGACTCTTAATATGATCAGAGTTGCCGAATCTCTTTAAGTTCATACAATCTATACAAGGACAATGCATATCTTTCTCTCCCTTCTTCGTCTTTTCTTGCTCAGCAAATTTAATAAACCCATTCATACCCTCCAAATACTCAAGAGTAATACGTTTTATTCCATACATCCAATATTATCAGTCCATCTACAATTATTTCACAAAATTAACAAATTAAAATAAATAATTGGGAAGTATGAAACATGCATGCATGGTCAATATATAGGCTATATGTATGCAGCTACTTACAATTGATGTATGAAAACCTAACTTGATGCATTAATTGGAAGAGCCAGCCAGCTAGCTTATTAACTTCAGCCATAAATCATTCCTAACTTAACTTCAGCAAGTTATAGCTAGCTAGCTAACCTCCTAGCTTGGAGCTACACCTAGTTTAATGAATTGGAAGTAGAGTGAGAGAGGGAGAGTGTGAGAGAGTGATCGAGAGAGAGAGGTGATGAGAAGATGACATTACTGAGGGGGATCGAATTATCAACCTTCCAGCTAGCTTTTCCAGATCACTCTAGCTTGGAGCGTGGATGCACGTATGGTAGAACAGATCGTAGGATGTAGAGCAAGGGCCGAATATATAAGTTGTGCAATTTTACTATCGGTTCAAAAACACAACCGTTAGTGAACTTTCCTCTCTTCTAAAGGTCCCCACTGTCATAACCATTAGTATATATGATGTAATTTTACTATCGGTTGAATACACAAACCGATAGTAAAATTTTCTCTCTTATATCGGTTCGTACAGTAATAACCGATAGCACAAATGATGTAATTTCACTATCTGTTAAAAAAGACAAACCAATAGTACAATTTACTCTCTTCTAATGGTTCGTACAGTATTAACCGATAGTAAAAGTTACGTGCTATTCACTAATGGTTTCCCAGACCATAACCATTAGTACAAAATCTTTTCTCCACTGCAGTCATCGTACACTAACGGTTTTTCCCGGATTGGTTATAACCGTTAGAAGATAGGGGTTAGTGGACTGTATTTCTGTAGTAGTGTTAAATCATTTTGATAATCTTCTTGCATATAGGATTTAGAATAAATCATACAAAGAAAACACTCATTATGATACGATTTATACAAAGTTGCTAGATTGCCCTTTTTAGAGAAAAATTAAAACACTTATATTTCTGTTTTTTATTCACTTTTTTATTTCCTTTTTCAACTTTTTTGTGCTCTGGGCTAGAATGTTTTTATTGGATTATTCCATCGCGACTAGAGGAGACATAGCTGAAGACGCTTACTTAAGTGCACTTACAGAAAGACAGTTTTGTCGGTTTCCCGAGGCCCTGTAAGCAATCTCAATGCTCTGTATACCTTCCCTTCACCAGTTGGTTGACGATTCACCACTGCCTCCCCCCAGCAGATCGCATATACGTTACACGAGACTAGACAAAGCCGCATCTTAAGCAACCGTTTTATTAAAATATTTTTTTGTGTGCATAAGTTAAGTAAATCTTTCCTTCCCCAGTTGGTCGATGATTCACCACCGCCTCCCCCCAGTGGGTCGATTATACTTTACTCTTACACATTTTTTTTCTTTTTAAAGAGAAGGACAATTAGCAATCTAGGCATAAAAAGTGACTATTGGGGGAAATCTCCGTGGGATCAAGTTCAGGTAAGAGGCAAGGCTCCCGGTGACCCCAGTCCCGGGTGCCGCCGTTTGCCCGGGGACAAGGCTCCCAGTGACCCCCATCCCGGGCACCGCCATTGGCCAGCCGCCATTTGCTCGGGGACAAGGCTCCCAGTGGCCCACGTCCCGGGCGCCGACGTTTGCCCGAGCACAAAGCTCCCGGTGACCCCCGTCCCGGGCGCTGATGTTCGCCCGGGAACAAAGCCATTGGCCCGCCACTATTTGCCCGGGGACAAGGCTCCCGGTGGCCCGCGTCCTGGGCGCCACCATTTTCCCGGGAACAAAGCTCCTGGTGACCCCCGTCCCGGGCGCCGCCATTTTCCCGGGGACAAGGCTCCCGGTGATCCCCGTCCTGGGCGCCGCCTTTTGCCCAGGGACAGGGCTCCCGGTGACCCCCCGTCCCGGGCGCGGTCACCGGGAGGGTCACACGAGGAGCACATCGGGAACTGGCGAAGACACTTGTCAATCATCCAGGTCCCTCGGTCGGGAGAAAGACGTCAGTGCCCTCTGATCCAACGGCTACGGCCAGGATAGTTTAGTCTTTTTGCATCTTTTGGGCCTATATAAGCCCTTGTATCCCTTTCATGTAAAGGAGGACAATTCATTTTTTGCATCAATACACAAAAACCAATAGGCGTGCTCTGGAGCACTCTCCCCGCGAGGGAGCTCCACCAACCGACTCAAGTCGGGAGCACGTCGACAGGACTAGGGTCTCTACTGAGACCTGAACCTATATAAATCCTCGTGTCATTCTTCGTGTTTGCCCAACGGGAGACGACCGATCACGCGATCAGCTCGCGTCATCTTTTCTTCGCTAGGAACCACCAAAAAACCTACCAGGGTATTCGTAATACCCCGACAGTTGGTGCCGTCCGTGGGGACTTCGCGACAAATCGCCATGGCTCTCCCAACAACGAGGGCTCGCGCCCTACCCGGTGACGCCGGTCCCAATGACCCGGCACCACCCCTCTGAAGCACGGCCGCTCCGGTGCTCCCGCCCAGACACAGCCAAACCTAGGTACCACCTTTGACCCTCCCAGCAGTTCCCGGTGGACAGGCCTCCGGGTTTGACCCGGTGACAGTGGGCACCCCGGGGGGGGGGGGGGTGGCCTTCCCCCGGTGGCTCCCCCGGCCTCCCGGGACGCCCTACTCGAAGCTCTTGTGGAGGGCTAACTCCACGCCCAATGCTCGACGGACGAACTCCTTCGCGTCCTAGCCCGGCCACCAGCCCCCATCTATCCGCCCCAGTTCCCGTTCATGGGGGCAGTGCCCCCATTTATGGGACACCCGGTGGCCCCTCCGACCCTTGAAGGCCAGGTCGCTCCCGGAACCTATGTTTCCATCAGAGGTTATGCTCCCTCGGTGGGCCCATCATCCGGAGCCTTCCTGATCCCGGGAGCCTTCCCGCTCCCAGGAGTGCTCTCGACATCGGGGGCTTACCCCGTCCCCGAAGCCTTCCCCATGCCGGTGGCTCACTCCGCATCGGGGGTCTTCCGTAGGCCTGGAGCCAGCTTCGCCCAGCCGCTCGCGTCCGTCGCACCGGAAGCGGCCCGCCGGACGGCTCCCACGCCGCCGCTGGATCTCCCTCGTGAGGGCCCCCCTCTTCGGTTTCGGGCGGCACTCCCGGGGACTGCCCAGTAGCGGGTTCCGCCCACACCCCGATAGTACCTCCCAAGCCCGTGACCGCTGCGCATGAGCTCCCTCCTCCCCCGGGGCCACCCCCGAGGGCTCCCCCAACGGATCAGGTCCGCTTTACTCGGGAGGAGGTCGAGCAAATGCGTACCACAAAGTCTGGAGAGGCCCCCTCGCGTGGCCGGCCGAAGCCTCCCCCGGTTCGTGGACGCGGTGAACCACATTCCCGTCCTGGCCGAGGAAAGAGGCCTGCTAAAGAAGCAACCACTGTCACAGAGGGGCGCCCAGACGTCCAGGAGGTTAGCTCGACCAACCCGGAGGAGAAGAGGTGCTACCGCCACGTCGGTGGACCCCCTGGGCCCCTTCCCGACTCCGACAACGAACGCGCGTCCCCCGTCAAAGGGGACAACGACCGGGACTCTCCCCAGGAGGTGGAGGGGGCTAATCAACCTCTATGCCGTCGGCTCCAGTGCATTCGATGGCCGCGGCCTTACCGACCGCCACACCTCGAACACTACAATGGTGAGGCTGATCCCTACGAGTTTGTGCAGGTGTATTCCTTAGCCATCTCAGCGGCTGGGGGGACGAGACGGTCCAGTGCAATGTCTTCCCCCTCTACCTGACCGGGATCACCCGCTCGTGGTTTTACAACCTGAAGGCCGGCTCCATCAAGTCTTTTGCGCAACTCAAGCGCGAATTTTGTGCAAACTTCCAGGGGAACTACGTGCGTCCCCTGGATTCATCGTAGCTATACACTGTCTGACAAAGGACAAGGGAGACCATCCGCAGCTTCTTCAAGTGCTTTGCTCAGGTCAAGAGCAAAGTAGCTCACGTCCCCGACTCCACGGTCACTGAGGCGTGCAAGAGCGGATCCTTCCCGGGGAGCTCCATCGAAGACTCTCTCGAAGCTGCCCCTCCTCCACCGATGAGCTCTTCACTATACTTGAGAAGTACGCTCGGGCGGAGGAGGACGACCTCTGGAAGAAAAACCAGGGGGTTCCCTCCCCCGTCGACCGGGAAGCTAGGGACCCCCTCAAGCGCCCCAAGAGGGGCAGTCGTAGCGAGCCACGGCCTCAGGACACTTTTGTCCTCGAGGGCGGAGGCGGCTCACGCGATGCCCCTAAGGGCAACCGTCCCTTCCCCGAGCCGAAAGGCCTTGGGGGGGGGCAATCGTCCCGCGGTCGTGAAGGCCCTGTGACTGGAGGCAAGGAGGGCCTGTGGTGCACTTTCCACAAGTCTAATACCCATGCTACTTAGGAATGCCACCAACTTCTCCAACACTTCACCACAATCCTCGACCAGCATGGGCAGGGGGGCACTCCTGCCTCCTTGTCCTCTTAGCCGGCTTTATCGGCCCTTCCTGCCCCCACGGGAAAGCAGCAAGGGAAAGCGCGGGAAGGGGGCCCATCAGAAGTGCTCCCCTTCCAAACCTTCCAAAGGCGTGTCAACGTCATCACGGGAGGGTCTGCCTCGGGGCGAGACTCCAAGCGCCAGCGCAAGGAGTACGCGCGTGAAGTAAAGGTTGTGGGGGTGCTACATACGTCCCAGCCACCAAAGTGGTTGAACGTCCCCCTCACTTTTACAGCGGAAGACGCGTTCGGGGTTCGTTCCCCCCATGATGATGTGCTCATTGTCTCCGCCATCGTCTACAACTGCCACCTGGCACGCATCTTCGTCGATGGCGGAAGCTCCGCCGACGTCCTGTACCTAAAGGCGTTTAGAGAGATGCAGGTTGACAAGAAGCTATTGCAGCCCGCAGCAGGGCCCTTGCAGGGATTCATCCCGGGGAAGACGATCCACCCGGTGGGGAAGGTGGATCTCCCCATGACCTTCGATACCCCAGACAACTACCGGACAGAGATGGTCCGGTTTGACGTGGTGGACCTCCCCTCCTCATACAACGCAATCATGGGGAGGACCACAATCAACCGCTTGGGGGCAGTGATCCACTAGAGCTATCTCTGTGTGAAGATCCCCGAGCCTCACGGCGTGATCACTGCCCGAGGTGACCAAAACTTGGCCCGCGCTTTGTATGAGCGCACCGCCACGATGATCGGGAGCATCAATATCATCAAGACCCCGGGGGGAGAGACCTCTTCCCCGGTGCCGGACGCCACAGCCGTCCCCTCCAGGAGGTCTCCCCCCAAGCCGCGTCCGAAGGGGGACCTCTGGGAGGTCCCGCTGTCCCCGGTCGACGTGGGCAAAACCATCAAGATCGGGGCAGATCTCTTCGAAGAGCACGCGGAGCAACTCGCGGCTTTCCTACACAAGAAGTCCGGCGTTTTTGCATGGAAACCCTCCGACATGAAAGGCATTGCCCGGGAAGTCATCGAGCGTAAGCTCATTGTGACCCCTAGTCACCCCCCGGTCAAACAGAAGCTGAGAAAACTCTCTCTTGAACGCCAAGAGGAAATCAAGGCTGAGATCGCCAAGCTCAGAGAGGCGGGGTTCATTCGGGAGGTTTTGCACCCCGAATGGCTTGCCAACCCCGTCCTCATTAAGAAGTCAAACGGTAAGTGGTGAATGTGCATGGACTTCACCGACCTCAACCGCGCTTGCCCCAAAGACAACTTACCGCTCCCGCGGATCAACCAGCTGGTCGACTCGACCGCGGGGTGCGAGTTGATGAGCTTCCTAGATGCGTATTCGGGCTATCACCAAGTCCAGATGGCGGAAGGGGACGAGGAAAAGACGAGTTTCATAACTCCCCTCGGAACCTTCTACTACGTCCATATGCCCTTCGGGCTGAAGAACGTTGGAGCGACCTTCCAACGACTCATGACGCTGGTCCTCAAGGACTAGATCGGCCGCAATGTCGAAGTCTACGTTGACGACGCAGTCGTCAAAAGCCTCCGCGCGGCTGCCCACATCGACTATTTAGCAGAGACCTTCCGTAACCTCCATGCATACGGGTTGAAGCTCAATCCGGAGAAATGCGCCTTCGGCATGCGTGGGGAAGCTCCTGGGCTTCCTCGTGTCCCAGCGGGGCATACAGGCCAACCCCGAAAAGATCCGGGCACTCCTGGATATGCCCCCGCCGCGCTCGGTCAAAGATGTACAACGGCTCACCGGCCGCTTGGCTGCACTGAGTCGCTTCATCTCGCGGTCGGGGGAACGTGGCCTCCAGTTCTTCAAAATCCTCCGGGGCCTCGAGGGGTTCCGATGGACTCCCAATGCCCAGGAGGCCTTCGACGACCTGAAGAAGTACCTCACGAGCCCCCCAATGCTCGTGAGCCCGTCTCCGGAAGAACCCTCGCTCCTTTACCTCACTGTGACCCCGGTCGCCGTAAGCACATATTGGTAAAGGAGCAGGACGGGCAACAGCTTCTCGTGTACTACATGAGTAAGGCCCTCCAAGGGGCTCAAACTCGGTACACGGATATGGAGAAGATCTGCTACGCCCTTCTAATGGCATCCCGGAAGCTTCATCACTACTTCCTGGGACACCCGATCACTGTCCTGTCATCCCTCCCTTTGGGGGAGGTACTCCGGAACAAAGAAACCACCGGCCGGATCGGAAAGTGGGGGGCCGAGCTCACTCCATTCTCCCTTTCCCTCACTGGGTGCTCCGCCATCAAGTCACAAGTCCTCGCCGACATTGTGGCGGAGTGGACACCTGCCTCCGGGCCGGGGATGTGAGCCTCCCTGAACCGCCCCGATGCAGTGACCAGTGGACGCTCATGTTTGATGGCTCCTTGTGTCTCACTAGGGCCGACGCGGGGGTAGTCCTTCGGAGCCCCGAGGGGAAGGAACTGGAGTACGCGGCGCGGCTCGAGTTCCCCACCACAAACAACGTCGCCGAATACGAGGCTTTGCTCCTTGGGTTGTGCCTTGCGCGCTCCCTGGGGATTCGTCGCCTCCTCGTGAAAGGAGACTCCTAGCTCGTAATTTGTCAAATGGACAAGTCCTACTTGTGCCATGACACAAACTTGAGCCTCTACTTGTAGGAGGTACGCAAGATGGAGAAGCACTTCGACGGCCTAGAAGCCCGGTACATCCCCCGGAGAGACAACAACCAGGCCGATGCCCTGGCCAGGGCAGCCAACGCTCGGGAACCTCTCCCCGGGGGAGCCTTCTTGGAGATCATCGCGAAGCCTTCGGTGACCACCCCGGACGCGGACATTGGATCCTGCGTCCCGGAAGTCTCTGAGATCACCCGGGTCACGTCTTGGATGGACCCCCCTTATCTCCTTCATAAAGGGGGAGGGGGACCCTCCCAACAAGACCGAGGCTAAGCGCCTCCGAGCCAAGGCCCGGGCATACCTCCTGCTGGAGGGGAAGCTTTACAAGCGGGGGGCCTCCGCCCTTCTCCGTTGCCTCCCACGGCAGGAAGGGTCCAACTCCTCGAGGACATCCACTCGGGGAGTTGCGGGTTTCACCTGGCTCCGCGCGCCGTCGCGGCCAAGGCCCTTTGCCAGGGCTTTTATTGGCCCACAGTGGTCCGTGACGCGCGAGACCTTGTCTCCGCGTACGAGGCCTGCCAGAAGATGGCCAAAGGTTCCAACCTCCCCTCCGTAGCGCTGCAGTCTATCCCCATCACTTGGCCGTTCACGCGCTAGGGGATGGACCTCCTAGGTCCCTTCCCCCCAGCACCCGGGGGCTACAAGTATGCAGTGGTCGCAGTCGACTATTTCACCAAGTGGGTAGAGGCCGAACCTTTGGCCAACATCACATCCCGAGTAGTACAGCAGTTTTTCTAGAAGAATATCATGTGTCGTTTTGGGGTCCCCCGGGAAATCACTGTTGATAATGGGACCCAATTCGAATCAGCATATTTCCAGGAATTCTGCAAGGGCCTGGGAGTCATCCTCCACTTCACTTCTGTGGCTCACCCCCAGAGCAACGGGGCCGTTGAAAGGGTCAACGGCGTGATCCTACAAGGGTTACGCCGAAGGCTCGAGCAAGCTACCTCCAGGCGGGGCGCATGGGCGGAGGAGCTCCCGGGCATCCTCTGTTCCATGCGCATGACGTCGAGTCGAGCGACGGGACGCACGCCTTTCTCGCTCGTGTATGGGGCTGAAGCAGTTCTCCCCTCGGAGATCGGCTTCCGGTCGCTGCGGGTCGAGCTCCTGGATGGAGCTACGATCGCAGCGTACCAAGCCAACGCAGCCAATCAACGGCTGGAAGTCGACATCGTCGAAGAAGAACGCGACCGAGCGCTCCTCTGCCACACCATGTATGAGCGAGAAATAGCGCGCACATACAACCGGCGCGTTCATGCAAGAGCTTTCTGCCTTGGGGATCTTGTCCTTAAGTGCGTGACTGAGCCCCAAGCCCAGGGCAAACTCTCCCCCAAGTGAGAAGGCCCTTATAAGGTCTCCGCAGTCTTGGGCTCAGGGGCTTACAAGCTCTCCAACCTCCAAGATCAAGAGCTGAAGCATACATGGAACGTAGACTTGCTTCGCAAGTTCTATATCTAGCCTCCGGGCCTTGTTCCTCCCCCGTCGCGACTTCACAAGGAGAGACAGTGCCCCCCAACCGCCGGGGAACATTGTACTCACTTTCCCTCCCCCACCGCGGCTTCAAGGGGGGAGGCGTTGTATTTCAAGTTCTATCAATACAATCGGATTTTTCCTCCAACTCGAGTCCGTTATAGGTCCTTACCTTACCGTCTCTCAGACGATGCCCTCCTGTTGAGGATGCCCTCCCCGTGAGGATGTAGGCTACCGCAGCCTAAAAGTCCTTGCGACGGGAGCCCCGCTCCCGTAGGGCGGCCCTCGTGGACTGAGGGGGTAAGCGGCAACCCAGTCCTCAAGGACTGAGGTAACCAGTCAATTTGAGAGACTAGTCCCTCCTCAAACATTCAGACCCATCATCGGGCTCATCCTCCTCAGGGAGCGAAGTTGTCTCCCTTGCAAGGGATATTCGAAAAATCTCCCCGGGGAGTTACTACGGCGACCGGGAAATTTCTCACTGGAACCTTTGGAAAATCTTCTTGGACAATCTTTACCCCGACAGTTGGCATCTGGGCCCTTCACTCCTCCCCCACAGCGCGCGGAGCTATGCTACAACCCGCTGTGGGGAGGGGGGTAACTCGTGCCCGGGGATTGCCCTCTTCCGGACCATCCTTTGGACTCGGAAAGTTTCAAAAACAAGTTAAGGAACAAGCAAACTTAGCTTTATTGAAATATTTAACCAGAGGACATCTCCCCCCTCCGGTGTGTATCGATACATTAAACACAAGATACAACCCGGGGGGCTTCTACACCTAATAATCTCGGAGGCCCTCTGATATGTCCCGGGCCAGGTCTCGATACAAGCTCCGTATACATCACTGGCCTCCGTACACGTCCTTCTTGGAGGGGATCCGGATGTGAACTCGGAGACCCAGAGGAAGTCCGCGGCGACTTCCTCCGGAGGCACCCCGGCGGCCTTGGCGCCACCCTTGGGACCCATTTTGCTTCTCCGGTGTGTTGAGCTCTCGGGGAACTGAGGGGCTTAGGTTTCCGAAGGCTAAGCTTCCGAAAGCGGGCTATCGGGAGAGCTTAGGGCACCGGTGGCGTTTGAGGATCGAAGGTTTGAGTGACTTCTCCAGGCCCCTCGAAGCCCTATTTATAGGGCTCGAACGTGGCCCCGATGCGCGCCACGTGGCCCCTCGTGGTGAATCCGCGCCACTCAATTCAAAAGGCACGCGCGAATCGAAGGGGTGGGCGCGGGAAACGACACATCATCGGTTCGAACCGCACGAGGCCATTATGACCAAACGGCGCGCGCCAATCGAGACTAGGGGCAACATAATGACCGACGGCGCCACCGTGCATATCTAGCGCAAAATTCGAAGCGTCAACGAGGCACCGAAAATCCATCCCGGAGCAGATGTTCCCAGTAATGTGAGCCATCCCCTTCGAGGACTCGAGCAGCGTCCCCGGAGGACATGGGGGGCTGCTGTTGGGAGAAATCTCCTGGGGATCAAGTCTAGGTAAGAGGCAAGGCTCCCGGTGACCCCCGTCCCGGGCGCCGCCATTTGCCCGGGGACAAGGCCCCCGGTGACTTGTCCCGGGCACCGCCATTTGCCCGGGGACAAGGCTCCCGGTGGCCCCCCGTCCAAGGCGCGGTCACCGAGAGGGTCACACAAGGAGCACATCGGTACTGGCGAAGACACTTGTCAACCATCCAGGTCCCTCAGTCGGGAGAAAGACATTAGTGCCCTCTGATCCAAAGGCTATGGCCGGGGTAGTTTAGTCTTTTTTGCATCTTTGGGGCCTATATAAGCCCTTGTATCCCTCTCATGTAAAGGTGGACAATTCATTATTTGCATCAATACACAAAAACCAATAGGCGTGCTCTGGAGCACTCTCCCCGCGAGCGAGCTCCACCAGCTGACTCAAGTCGGGAGCATGTCGACAGGACTAGGGTCTCCACTGAGACCTAAACCTGTATAAATCCTCATGTCATTCTTCCGTGTTTGCCCGACGGGAGAGGACCGGTCACGCGGTTAGCTCGCGTCGTCTTTTCTTCGCTAGGAACCACCCAAAAACCTGCTAGGGTATTCGTAATACCCCGGCAATGACATAAGAGAGTTAATTCCAAAAATAGTTTATTAGAATTCTTCAATTTGGAAGAAGTCAAGTACAATTTAATAGACAAGTTCAAACTTTAATGGTCAATTTAAGATAAAAACTGAACATAAGCAATGGACATTTTTAAGAGAGCTAAATTCAATGGATCATATGCAAAGATGTGATAGAATAGTCATCTAATTGATTAAAGATCATATTCAAAACTAGGCATTCCAAGTGATAAATCTAATTTTTTTTTTTTTTCAGTTATGATGGAATGTGGTGGAATAATTATTCTATGAAGACTAAGCAAACGGTTAAGTGAACACCCCCAAGCTAAAACAAACATTGTTTTCAATGTATGGAGAGAGATACAGATTACCGTTTACGGTAGTGGTTTCTGGAGGTAGATGTTGTGGAAGATCTCATGGTGAAAGAGGATGTTGTGGTCCATACAACTCCAATGGTGCAATCCAAGGCGTCGCAAGTGAAAACCTAAAAAGAAAAACAAAAAGAAACAAAAAAGAAAAGGAAAATAAAAAGAAATACTTGCGTGTCTTAGAGACCACTCATGGGAAGCCGATGGAGGAGAATGGTAGAACGGTGGCAATGTATAGGATGGATAAGTAGGTGGTGGATAGGGTTATGGGGAAAGTTTGTGGGTGTCGAGATGGTCCCTGTAGTGAGTACGTGTGCCTGGAAATGTGCCGTCCGATAGGCTATGGCCTGCTTGTACATGATAGTCGTAGAGGCGATCTACGTGGCCTATGAGGTCATCCATCCTGGAATCCATCGTAGCCTTGTATTCTGCAAATTCCGACCTAAAGTCGGAGAGACTAGTGCACAAGGACTCTATGGAAGCATGCAGAGCGGCAAAATTAGTTGCTGCCGATTTGTTAGACTCAGTAGCGCATGAGGAACAGGATCAGATGAGCTAGATGGGAGCATTCTCCAATTTTGCTCATTAGATAATCAGGCAAAAGGATGGAGGGAATTCCATTAATAATCCAATGAAAAGAATTCTCTTCCCTCCTACAAAACCCCATTGAAAACAATACTTGCAAGTCTAAGGTGGTTGCGGGCACAGATTCTTGATAATCAGTAGCATTAAACCCTAAGGTGGATGCTACGTGAGTGATTAATCCACCTAAGACTATGGGTGAGGTTTTGCGTAAATCTTTGCCCATACTTTCAAGGCGATGGGTAAAATAGGCTGCTGATGAAATATGAATTTTGCCTAACATTGCCCACAAAAATTCGATCTCAGTTTCTAAAACTTTATCCTGATTATTGTCACGGCTCAAAATTGTCCTGGCCATGAGACACTGTAAATAGCGAAAGGCTGGATTACAAATTTTGGCGGCCTTTGATTTATCGGTCGAAAAAGATGTTGCCCTTTCTTGGCTATATCAATTCAAACTTTACCGAGGGTGCAAGTAATAGAAGAATGAAAAGTTCCCCCGAGTTTTGACCCTAAAAGATTTGCAAATTCATCTATTGAAAAATCATAATCCACATTTGCAAACCTAAATCTTACACCTTTAGTTTGACTGGGAGGAACACGTATGGTCTTCTGTTCAAAGGAGGCTAGAATCTCCAAACGACTTCACGAAAAGCCAGAACCGGAACCCCTACAAGTGTGTCCCAACCCACATTACTAAGCAAGCATAGAATATCATCTTCTATTCCTAGAGATCTTATGGCATGAGTATCCAAAAATCTAGTAGGCCACAAAGGTCTCTTCTTTAAATTCATAAAATGAGCAAGATGATCAGGGTTTGTAAAGTAATGTGTAGAAAATCAAAATCAGAGAAAGTTTGAAGAGACATACCACGTTTGCGCTTTGTAACCTTGTTGATGTTGTGTCGGGGAGTCGTCATTGCCGAAGAAAACATCAGATTTGGGGGTGTCATGGCGCGAGGAGTCGGAATCCACAGTTGGATCAGAGTTTGAACGGTTGGATCTGGAGTTCTAGGGCTAGGTTTGTGGAGGTTTTTTTGAGAAGAACTTGGGATAAACAATGGTGGTTTGCTATTTGGAGGGGATGGGAGGCTTTAAATGGGTGCTAGGTCGGAGTTGTAAAAGGGGTGGATGAGAAAAGCTCAAAAAGAACACAAAAAGGACACTTTCGTCCAAAAACAAAGGGAAACCAAGCTTGGCACGACCACGAGCACGGGGCGTGCTTCGAGTCGTGCTCGGTTCGGGTTTTACCCGATTCGGCCAGGTGGTTGCATCGACAGCAGCACGACCACGAGCACGTGTCGTGCTAGACCAAGGCATGGGACGTGCCACTGGCGTGGTCGTTTCGGTCGAAAAATAAAAAGGTTTTTAATAGTTTTGAAAACTTCAACCCGAGCGTGCCACTAGTTGTGGTCGCCTCGGGAGGTTTTGAAAAACTTTAAAATTTCTTTGAAAAGACCCAAGACCAGCACTGGTTGTGGCATTGGTCGTGGCATTGGTCGTGCTTGTCTCGGGAAGTTTTAAAAAACTTTATTTCTTTTGAAAAATTCCACCTGAGTTCGCCACTGGTCATGCTCAAAGTCGTGCCCGTCTCAAGAGGTTTTTGAAAAACTTATTTTTTTGGGAAAATTTTCACCTGAAGCTGGCACTGGTCATGGTCGAGGTTGTGCTCGGCTTGGGTAAAAAGAAAAAAAGATTTTTTTGAAAAATTACCAAACCGATGCCACCACTGGTCGTGCCTCTGGTCATGGTCAATTTGGCTGAGAAGATAAATTGAATTTTTGAAAATTTAACCAATCTAGGCCTAGCACTGGTTGTGCTAGTGGTCGTTGTCGGTTCGGCCAGTTTGAAAAAGAGTTAGCCCTAGTCTACAAAAAACAAGTTTTGGGTGGTCAAACGGCGTCGGAATTGAGTTATTTTTGTGCTGCTATGTTCATAAAAGAGAGAACTACATGTTAGTATACCAGGTTGCCTCCCGGCTAGTGCTGGTTGAACGTCCCGTTCGACGGAATGTCCTCGGCCGTTCAAAAATATATAGAATTGAAAGAATTGACCGAGTTCAGTGTACTTACTTGGTCTCCCACATTGTAAAACTTGATACGGTGCATGTTTACCTTGAAAGTGGTGCCATCTTGTGCTTGAAGCTCTACGACATCATACGGGAAGACTTTTTCTATCGCATATGGCCCAGTCCATCGCGATTTCAATTTCCCTGGGAATAATTTCAATCGAGTATTGAATAATAAAATCAAATCACCTGGTTTGAACTCATGGTTGAGGATCCGTTTGTCGTGTCACTTCTTCGTATTGTCTTTATAGATCAAGGAACTTTCATAGGAGTTATTCTGAAGCTCTTCTACTTCATGCAATTCAAGGATTCGCTTCCGCCCTGCTTTGTTGAAGTCCCAATTGAGTTCTTTTAACGCCCATAACGCCCTGTGTGACAATTCAACAGGAAAATGGCAATTCTTACCAAATACAATTTTGTAAGGCATCATACCTAGCGGAGTTTTGAATGCAATACAATATGCCCAAAGAACATCTGAAAGTTTGAGCGCCCAATTCATACGAGACGGTGCTACCACCTTTTGCAAGATTGTTTTGATTTCTCTATTCGAGACTTCAACCTGTCTACTTGTTTGTGGGTGATATGCAAGAGCAACTTTATGAATAACCCCATATTTCATCAACAATTTCTGAAATTGGTAATTAGTGAAATACGCATCGCCATCACTAATTAATGCTCACGGTATACCAAATCAGGGAAAGATGACTGTTTTAAAAAACTTGATCACATGTTTGGATTCATTTGTTGGTGTAGCAACAGCCTCTACCCACTTTGAAACATAATCAACCGCAACTAAGATGTAGGAGTTGCCCATAGAAGATGGAAAAGGTCCCATATAATCTACTCCCCATACATCAAAAGCTCAAATTAATAATGTTTGTTAAGGGCATTTCATTTCTTTTACTCAAATTTCCAGAACATTGGCAAGGATCGCATTTTTGCACAAAGTCATAAGCATCTTTAAATAAAGAAGGCCAAAACAAACCAGATTGCAATACCTTAGCCACTATTTTTAAAGCTCCTATGTGTCCACCACATGGAGATGAATGACAATGTTCAAGAACGCTTTGAATATCATGGTTGGACACGCATCGTCGAAAGATGTTGTCAACTCCTTTTTTAAAAAGGTTCGGATCGCCCCAGTAGTAGCATCAGATGTCGTGGAGGAAACATTTTCATTGTCTACTTGTCAACCCTGGAGGAAGTTCATGGTTAAATAAATAATTTTCATAATCAGCATACCATGGTTCTTATTGAATCAAATAAAGGTGCTCGTCTGGTAAAGCGTTATTTATGTGAACATCAATGGTGTCGGTGAAGAGTCACGAAAGATGATCGGTGATGGCGTTCTCATCACATTTCTTATCTTTGATCTCCAAATCAAATTCCTACAGTAATAGGATCCATGTGCAAGTCGTGGTTTGGTTTCTATCTTGGTCAAAAGATACTTAAGAGCAACATGATCAGTATGCACAATAACTTTTGAACCAATTAAATACGGACGAAATTTATCTAGGGCATACACTATAGCAAGCAATTCTTTTTCAATCGTAGTGTAATTACTTTGAGTAACATCCAAAGTTTTGCTTACGTAGTATATAGCATGTAAAACCTTTTTTGTTTTTTGCCCTAGAACAGCGTCAATTGCATAATCACTAACATCACACATCAATTCAAAAGGTTCATTCCAATTTGGAGGTTGTATGATGGGAGTAGTAGTTAATGCAAGTTTCAATTTATTAAAGGCATCAAGACATTTTTCATTAAAATCAAAAGGTGCATCTTGTCCAAGCAAATGAGTGAGAGGTTTAGCAGTTTTGGAAAAATGCTTAATGAAACGAAGGTAAAAACCTGCATGTCCCAAGAATTTGTGTATGCCCTTCATGATCTTCGGTGGTGGAAGACTTGCTATGATGTTGATTATTTCCTTGTCGACTTGAATCCCTCGTTTAGAAATCACGTGGCCAAGTACCACACCTTCATGAACCATGAATTGGCACTTTTCCCAATTTAGCACAAGGTTAACTTCTTCGCACCTGCATAAGACTCGAGAAAGATTTTGTAGACAGGCATCAAAAGAGGAACCAAAAACGCTAAAATCATCCATGAAAACTTCCATTATTTCTTCGATTAAATTTGAAAAGATAGACATCATACATCTTTGAAAGGTTGCAGGCGTATTACATAACCCAAACAGCATTCGCCGGTAGGCAAAAGTCCCGAAAGGACATGTAAACGTCGCCTTATCTTGATCATCGGGATGAATTGGGATTTGAAATAACCCCAAATACCTATCAAGAAAACAAAAATATGCAAGTTTGGCCAATCTTTCCAACATTTGATCAATGAAAGGTAATGGAAAGTGATCCTTCCTAGTGGCGCTATTCAATTTACAATAATCAATGCACATGCGCCATTCAGTAACAAGTCTAGTAGGGATCATCTCATTGTTAGCATTCTTAACCACAATCATATCCCCTTTCTTTGGAACCACATGAACAGGACTAACCCAATTACTATCAGCAATAGGATGAATGATACCTGCATCTAATAGTTTAGAAATTTCAACTTTTATAGTTTCCTTCAAGGTTGGGTTTAGTCTACGTTGACACTCAACGGAGGTTTTAGTTTAATCAACTAAACAGATCCTATGAATGCAAATTTCTGGGCTAATCCCTTTGATATCATCAATTGAATAACCGAGAGCATTGCGATGCACACAAAGTAAAGAAATCAATTTTTCTGGTTGAAAATTGGTCAAGTTTGCATTAACAATGACATGTTGCATCTCATCATCATCCAAGAACACATATTTCAGTGAGGAAGGAAGAGTTTTGAGTGTAGGTTTACTTACCTTTTCCTTACCTGTGATGTCGGAATCTGAGATGTCCTCTTTGGATGGTTCTTTTGTTGGTTCGTCTTGGTTTTGTTCGTCTTCTTTGCTGCTGTCTGTTTTTTCGTGAGTCAAAGTGGCGACTCCTCTTCTAGAACTTCTTCTAGATCATCCACACTGCAAATTTTCTCCTCATACATAGGGTAGTCAACAAGTTTAGACATTTTAAACAAAATTTTCTCCTGCCCTGTGTGAAAAGTAATTCATCCCTCACGAACATCTATGAGGGCACCTACTGTCCAGAGCATTGGTCATCCCAATATAATAGGTATAGCAAGATCTTCAATGACAAAATCAACTGGAAGATAAAATTTACCTACTTGGAGAGGCACATCTTCCAGGATTCCTTTCGAATGCTTCACCGATCGATCGGCAAGCTACAGAACCATACGGGCAGGTTTGATTGCACCCATGCTCCAATGTTGTGCAATGGTGAGAGCCATCACACTAACGCTTGCGCCTAAGTTGCAAAGAGTTCGATTTATGTGTACCATACCTATGTTGCAAGGGATGGAGAAGCTCCCTTGATCCCGTAGCTTTGCTGGCATCTTGTTATGAATCAAAGCACTACAATTCTCGGTCAAAGCAATAGTTTAAAATTCACTCAAGTCCCTCTTCTCAGTAAGAATGTCTTTCAAGAATTTTTCATAAGAAGGCATTTGAATTACTAAATCAGTAAAAGGCACAGTCACATTAAGCTTTTTCAAGATTTTCACAAATTTTTCAAAATGCTTATCGAGTTTCGCTTTTACATACCTTCCCAAGAAATGTGGAGTTGGATTATAAATATGTGTTACCTAATTTTCTCTACTTTCCTTTTCTTTTGGTTCGGCTTCCTTGTCATCATCCTTTGCCGGTGGTAATGGTACTTCCTCAATTTCGCTTGCCGGCGCTGGTTCGGTTGGTGGTGTTCGTTCTGGTAGCTTTGTTCTACTCCTTAAGATCATTGCATTAGAAACAAGAGGGTTAGAACAAGCTATGAAATTAATTTGTTCAAAATTGCGAGGATTGATAGGTTGAGAAGGAAGAGAGTTATCATTTTTTGGTGCAAGATTCGCCAATTGTGCGATTTGAGTCTCGAGCATGTGGACTTGAGTTGATATGGAGTCTATCTTTTGGCTCATAGATGTCTTCTCTTTCTCTTGATTTGCTAGAAAGTTCTCTAGCATGCGTTCCATGTTCGACTGCTCGGGTTGTCGTTGATCTGGCGGTCGATAAGGATGCTGATGTTGTGGTTGGCACGGCAGCCTTTGAGCTTGATATGGGGGATTTTGATGATGTAGCTGCTGCTGTCCAAAACTTTGTTGTTGGCGTTGAGGTTGCTGATTTTGTCCTGACCATACAAAATTTTGATTGTTGCGCCATCCAGAGTTATATGAGTTAGGAAAAGTATTACCTTACCGTTGTTGCATACCCTAAAAAGCGTTTGCCTGCTCCATGGATGGGCTAAATTGGCATTCATGGCCATAGTGGCCTTGTATGCCACACAGTTCACATATAGGTGTAATCGCATTAACAAATGAAGTAGCAGTTGATCCAAGAATAGCAAGTTTATCGGTTAGAAGTGCTACCTATTTGGCTAATTGCGACAATACACTTACATCCATGTTGTTGGTCGGAGTCTGTTGAGCAGCTCGTTCGATTCCCCATTGACTGTAGTTTTGAGTAATACCTGACGATGAATATTATTTGGGCTAGTCATCTATTCATTAAATATATCATGTCTAAGACATTTCGGATATGGTATATGGCCCCATGGTCATAGAGCTCAATTTCCTGTGAACCAAAAGGTCGCATAACTAAAGACGACCTTAGTATTGACCTGTGGTCGCAGGCTATATATATGTGACCATAGGTTCGAGAGAGTCATGTCTAACATGAGTAGTGACTAAGTCTTCCAATCATAGTTCCAGGATAAGATAACTTCCTCTCCTATTCGTGAAGATAACCACCAGGGAGTTAAGATATGTAGCTATCTGAAAATTGCATATTGGCAACCGTCTAACCTCCTGAAACTGCTCCATGTTGGCACCCTTTCGATCACTATAAAAGGGCAACAAGCATACAAGAGAAGATATCTAACGAAGACGAGATATCTTACGAACACAAGATATCTGACAAAGAGACAAATACATAGATTTAGAGATTGTTAACCTTCTCTTGTAACAATCTCGCTCCCCCTTTTGTAATCATTTACATATATAGTGAAGCAACACTAGACGTAGGGTTATTACTCAAATCGTTGAGGGCCCGAACCTGTATAATCTTCCGTGTCTCCAGTGCATAATTATCTTAACTTACCTAGTGGGCGTCTCGAAAGGTCTCCACTTCCTACACAACTAAATTGCATAAGATTTACTAGGGATCCGATTCCCAATCGTCGACAGCTGGCGCCCACCGTGGGGCCTTTCTCAAGGCGTTTCTTCATTAGTAGTTTTGGTAAGTTATGTCTGGGGCATACGATTCCGAGAACGATTTCGATCTCGACAACTATGCTCATATTTAGATGCCTTCGCCTAATGACCCCATTCCTATGGAAGAGGTTGGCGACGAAGATGTCCATGAATCACATCCTGAGGATGCATCTTCTCCAACTCTGGTCATGTCTGTCAACCAAGAGATAGAGAAGATAGATTTTTCCCCTCATGTGAATCCCACTACATTAGAGGCTGAGTACATGCCACAGCATATCATCTCAGAAGATGTGGAGGATAATGACCCTAAGTTGGTTTGCATTTTCCGCGCAACCAATGCAAGGGGACATCATCATCATCAACATTAATAGTAAGTCGCTTTTCACAAGTTGTATTTTATTGTGAAATTACTTGGTTGAGGGAAATTTATATAGAAAATATATATTGTATTGGTCATAATTCCACATTATAAGTACAGTAAAGTTATGTTGTTGTGACAGTAATTTACAAACATGATGGTAGTAAACACATATTGTTGCAGTAGTAATATGGTGGATTTGAACAGTAAATACACAATATAAGATAGAAAATGTTAACTGAAAGAAATTTAACTTAGAGTGCTTCACACATAAATTACTACATAGTTTGACATAGTGATCCGGGAGGATCATTGGGTCTCAGCGCCGCCATGGTCACAGCGCTACCCGATATCACCATCCGAGGTCACAGTCGCAAGATCACAGCCTGGATGCAAGGTCGAGTACGTAATGGATTCGATCTCTGGTCAGAAGTTGTAGTCCGATCCATATACATATAACTAAGTCTTACGTAGTCAGGTTTAGTTAGTCTGAGTCTAATACGTTTAGGTTATTGAGTCTAATATGTATTCATACGATTTGACTATAAATACTTTGCAATAGGATAGATAGATTATCTACCTGGTTATCTACCTTGATATAGATCAGATCGAGTCTAGTTCATCAATGTAGGCGAGTGCATCCTAACGTTCGACGTGTAAAGCCCTCTTTGAAATAAAGAGTTGTGCAATTGCTTTGAACTGTGTTTCGATCAACATTTGGGTTCCGGTAATTCTGAGTAAGATCTCGTTATCCCGCATATTAGAATCTAGGTAAGCCTAGTGCGAAAACCAATGCTAGGTCTCAAACGGATCAAGTTGGTATCAGAGCAACTATCCTGTCCTGTGGATGGTGAAGACTCGCCAGGGTTACCAAACTTCCGGCCAAACTCCATGCAATAATTCGACGGTTCCTACAGTCTCTTCTCCGAAAATGTCTTATGATACCTCCGTTCAAGCTAACCTAGCTGAACAAGTGGCTAAACTCTCCACCAACATGGATACCGTGCTTGCTTGGATTAAGCAACAGGCCATGGCTGTACCTTCTGAAGTTGATGCTTCAAGAGGCAAGATTAAGAGTGTGAAGACTGGTGAAGGCTTGCGCAGGACAGACGAAGTTGAAGACAAAGGCAACCATAAGGCTGATGACCTCGCCAACACCTCCTTAGCTGTCGGATCTTTTAAGGTCAACGCTAAGATTGATATACCTATATATGATGGGGTGAAAGATGCCAAGAAGCTGGATTCTTGGATGGACTAGCTTGAGACCTACTTTGACCTGAAAGGGTTCAATAGCGCTCAAAAGGTAAAGTTTGCACCTTTGAAGATGAATGACCACGCCAAGACTTGGTGGAAGGCCCTTGTCGCCAGTGGTGAAGTTGACGACCTTGCGTGGGGTCAATTCAAACGACTCCTGCGACAAGAATTCTACCCGATGGGTTACCTTGAGGAGAGATGGGATCGTTGGCACCGATTGTACCAACGGCCCGACCAATCTGTCCAGGACTATACTACGGAGTTCCGGAGACAAGAAATGATCATTGGCATCTCGTTGTCTAATCCTCAGGTATTCCGGAAATACACGTCTGGACTTCAGAAATCAATCAGTGTTGAGTTAAGCCTGTTCGGCGTCCAAGACATCGCGACCGCGAGCACAACTACTACGGCGATTGAAAAGAAGAATAATTCCCGCAGTGACAAAGGCGCGAAGGAGAGTACAACCTCGACAAAAAGAAAGTCGAGTCTGAAGAAGAACGCTTAGAAATCGGGCACATATACTTTTTGTGAGCATTGTCAAGTCGCGGGACACACCAAGGATAAATGCTACAAGCTTCACCCTGAGCTTCGACCAAAGAAAAATGGACTAAGGAAAAGAACAGCTACAACTACTACAGCTCCACCCAAAGAAGGAGTTGTCCGAGTAACTTCGGTCGATAAGGCGGATATGACCTTATCTTTTATGGCCATGCCAAAGGAGAAGGGTTCAGATTCACCTGACAACCATCACTCAATGGAGGACTTGTTCACTATCAACATACAGGTGAAGCACGAAGTGGTTGCAGCAATATTCGATCCCAGAAGTCAGAAGAATCTAGTCTCCGCTGGACTGGTTCGGTGACTTCGTTTGAAGACAACCACACACCCGCGATCATATCCGCTGGGTTGGTTTACATCCGACGTAAACCAACAGATCACGAGTCAATGCGTGTTGAAATTTGATATCTCTGCTCGATATATCGATGAGGTGAAATGCGACGTTATTCCTATTGATATTTGTCAGGTGATCTTTGAGAGTCCGTATCTGTATGATTGTGACACTCATCTGCGAGTGCAAGAGTACAAGCTCACTAAAGACGGAGTTAAGTTCGTGATCAGTAGAGACGTTCACATCAATACTTCGAACTTGATTACCGCAAATCAGGCCAAACTAATCATCAACACATGTCACAAATACGTGCTGGTTATGATTCGACCAATTGGTCAAAGTAATAGTACTCGAGCAGCGTTGTCTTTAGCGTGTCGAGAAGATTCTGGTCATTTGTCGGGACTGCTGGAGAAATACAGTGATCTGTTTGAGAGTACCCAAGGTCATCCGCCGAAACATCCAATCGAGCCCAAAATTCAACTCGTGTCCGATACGACACTTCCCAATCTGAGTATGTATCGCAACTCAGTATTGGAGAATGAAGAGATCAAAAGACAGCTTGGTGAATTGTTAAGAGATGGTGTAATCCAACCAAGTAGTTCACCTTGTGGATCTCCTGTGGTGTTAATACCAAAGAAAGATGGGACTTGGCGTATATGCATCGACTATCGAGCACTGAACAAGATCACCATCAAAAAACTAGTACCCCCTTCCTCATATTGACAACCTGCTAGACCAATTGAAGCATGCTGCTGTCTTCTCGAAATTGGATCTAAAGTCAGGGTATCATCAAGTCAGCATTCAAGAGGAGGATACTTGGAAAATCGCGTTCAAAACACGACAAGGTCTGTTCGAATGGTTGGTCATTCCGTTTGGCCTCTACAATGCCCCGACAACTTTTATGCGTCTTATGAATGACGTATTGTGATAGTTCATCGACGACTTTGTGATCGTTTACCTCGATGATATACTGATCTATAGTCATTTGTGGGATGAGCACCTCCTTCATGTCGAAAAGGTGTTGAAACAGTTTCGGCAACATCAACTTCGCCACAACGGTAAGAAGTGCGAGTTCGGCCAACAAACTCTATTGTACTTAGGATTCGTGGTCGGCAATGGTATGTTGAAAATCGACCCGAATAAGGTAAAAGTGATTCGAGAGTAGACTCGACCACGAACAGTTATGGAAGTGCATAGTTTTGTGGGAGCATGCTAATACCTTCGGAAGTTCATCCGACACTTATTGATTGTGGCTTCTTCATTGCATGCATTAACCAGGATCGACTAGAAGTTCAAGTGGACAGGGAAACATGTGGACGTGTTTCTCTTGCTGAAGAGGAAGATTAGTGAAGCTCCTGTTCTAGTTTTGTCGAATCTACAGAAACCATTTGAGTTAGAAATTGATGCCTTAGGTTATGCAATGGGCGCAGTGCTCATGCAAGAAAGTCGACCAGTAGCATATCACTCTAAGTTATTTCAGGGAGCTCAGAAGAATTACCCGACCTACTACAAGGAGTTTTGTGCACTACATCAGGCCATAAAACATTGGCAGTGTTACCTTTTGGGTAAAGAGACTGTCGTCCATACCGACCAAAACTCAATCGAAACTAAAACAAACTTGACATATGAAGTGGATGTCGTATCGGCAACAATTCAATATAGTGATTAAGTACAAGAAGGGCGTACACAACAAATTGGCTGACATGTTGTCGCGACCAGCAGTTACGACCCTCTGCTTACCAGCGTTCATGCAGATCGAGCCCTCATGTCATGATGACTATGCAACAATGTACAGTGAAGATCCTGATTTTCGATCAACACTGGTTGAGCTCGAAACAGGGAAACCTACAGAGTTTGTTCGTCAAGAAGGACTCTTGTACAAAGGCAATTTGCTTTGTATACCTCGTGGAGCACCTCAAATTCAATGGCTACGAGAAGTGCATACATCGAAGGTTGCTGGACACTTTGGGGTTACGAAGACTTTGCAAAATCTTCATTGACATGTGTTCTAGCTGCGTATGTAGCAAGATGTGGCTAGTTTTGTTCGAGACCGTGGTCTCTGCAGCATCTCGAAACCAGCAAACCAGAAATTAGGTTTGTACACTCCTTTGCTAGTTCCATCGCGACCATGGTAAAGCATATCCATAGATTTCTTGGGAGGATTGCCTAAGACCCGACGTGGCAACGACTATCTCTTTGTGGTCGTTGATCGGTTCTCCAAAATGATTATTATCATACCCTGTCAAAAGTTTATTACGGGAGAAGAAGCAGCTCAGGTATTCTTTTAGCACGTTTGGACACATTTCGGACTGCCAACTTTTATTGTGTCTGATCGTGATACCCGGTTCTTTAGTCACTTTTGGCGATCGCTCTGGACGATGATGGATACAAAGCTAAAGAGGAGTACTACTTTTCATCCTCAAACTGATGGTCGAACCGAGGTGGTAAATTGAACAGTCATTCATCTCTTGAGAGGATATAACTCTAAGAATCCGAAGACCTGGGATGAAAGCATATCATACCTGTAGTTTGCTTTTAATCGAGCGGTACATGGTTTGACTAGAAAGTCACTTTTTGAGGTCTGTTTGGGATTTTTACCACAGAGTCCATTCGACATGGAGTTTGTGATCCTTACCTCAGTGCAGAACAACAAGGAAGCATCTAATCAAGATCGTGCACAAAATTTCCTGGAAGGTATTCAACGGCTCCATTGAGAGGTTGAACAGAACATGCTGAAAGCTCAACTCAAGTACAAGACGTGACATGATCGACACCAAGTTGATGCTCAATTTCACAAGGGTGATATGGTGTGGTTACATCTGAGTAAGGAGAGACTTAAAAGTGAAGGTAAAAAGCTAAAACCAATTCGCTATGGCCCTGTTTGGATTTCACAGAAAGTTGGTAATAATGCTTGTCAACTCTCGTTACCTCCATACATGGATATTTACTCGGTTGTCAATGTTGAACACTTCAAACTTTTTTGAGCCTTCAATGATGGATGATGAGTCAGATACCATAGTACCATCTGTTGAAGACTTGATCTATCAACGAAAAAAACCCCTACTTGACGACTTGATCCTAGAGAAGAAGGTGACTACCACCCGCAGTGGCACAAAAGAGACTTTTCGAATCGGTCGGAAAGATCAACGAGTACGTGCGGCAAAGTGGTACACCAGAGACGAAGGTCAATCTCAATTTCCACATCTTCAGTTTGATCACGAGGTCACAACGGGAGTTGACTCCTTCTCAACAGGGAAGTCATGATCCGAGAGGATCTTCGGGTCTTAGCGCTGCCATGGTTGCAGCACTACCTGAGGTCGCAGCCTAGGATGCAAGGTTGAGTACGTAATGGATTCAATCTTTGGTCGGAAGTGTTAGTCCGATCCATATACATATAACTAAGTCTTACGTAGTCAGGTTTAGTTAATCTGAGTCTAATATATTTAGGTTATTGAGTCTAATATATATTCATACGATTGGACTATAAATACTTTGTAATAGGATAGATAGATTATCTACCTGGTTATCTACCTTGATATAGATCAGATCGAGTCTAGTTCATCGACGTAGGCGAGTGCGTCCTAACGTTCGACGTGTAAAGCCCTCTTGAAATAAAGAGTTGTGCAATTACTTTGAACTGTGTTTTGATCAACCTTTGGGTTCCATTAATTCCGAGTAAGATCCTATTATTCTGCATATTAGAATCTGGGCAAAGCTAGTGCGAAAACCAAGACTAGGTCTCAAATGGATCACACAGATAACTAAAAATTGAAACATTAATACACAAGTCAACATACCACATCACACAAATGTCACTAAAAGAATGAATAAAACATTTGTTTATAAATATCACATAACATTCAAACATGTTTGTTTGCATGTATAAAAGTTGGTAGCTCCTTCTAAATGTTGAGTGCATGGGATATAAAGTAGTACAGATTTTGACTATCTGACACAATAACCTTACTAACCTTCTTAGGAACTTTGCTGATTACCTCAACTACACCTTTTGAAGAAGATATTTCTACATAATTATAATGAAAATATTGCTAAAAATGACATTGCTAACAAAAGGACAGTAAATACACAATGTTGGGCAGTAAATATATTTTATTCAGTCAGTAATACAATGCTGGATAGTAATTTTATATTTATTGGACAGTAAATTTACACTATTTGAGTAGTAAACATATATTATTAAGACAGTAATTTAATATTACTAAAATAGTAATTATACATTATTGGAGTGAAAAAACATATATTGTTGAGACTCTATTACATATGTGTATAGACAAAACATACACAATGTTGGAACATGTCAAATTACTAACACAACTAAAGATATTACTGCCCACATACATATTTTTTGCTAAAAAATCATATAAACAAATACAAATAATCATCATTAGAGTTTAAAAATTACTATCAAACTCAAAATAAATTACTTTTGTAAAATTGGCAAAAAAATTTAAGTATGTAGTATATAAAATATATTAGTGTTTGTGGCAAATGTATTACCTTGAATAGAGATTGCGCCAGCGGCAATTGCAATTTCTTGCTAGAAAATCACTCAACAGCAACGGCAACAACCCTCCTGGCGGCAACGATGAACACCAACAATCGCCTAAACTAAAACGAGGGCACCGCAGCTCTGGTAATGTGGCTCTGAAATCTCCAAAGAGGGCAGCACGGCACTGGGTACAAATGCCCAACGACGAACAATAGATTGGATCTCCAAGAATGCGACACGAGAATCCAAGGAAGCGGCGAACATGCGTTTCTAATTGAAAATTGCGGTGGAATTGAAGAAGGATGCGACATGGGAAGACAAAGAGATGCCTGGATAAGAAACAAGGGCGAATATTTCGGGTGATTGGTGTGGATATCATTTGATTATGTAAACAAAATTTGAAATAGGGATTGATTAATAGCATTAATGGTTATTATGATGGCAACTAATGGATCTACCCAACAGATGAAATTCATTCGAATAAGTTAGATCGAATGGCTCTGAGAGTAGGTATAAGATAGTTATTCTATGGGTGGGTAGCTGTGTGTGTGTGTGTATATATATATATATAATAAAAGCTGTAGGGCATTTATGCAGTTTTCACGCATGCTCTGGGCATATTTGTTTCTTTTCCCCTGATGAGTTAGTCATGCGTTGTTGCGCCTAAAACTATCAGTCTAGCACACCACCATTTTTTTGTTTTTTGGGGAAAAAGCGAGATCTTTGTTAATCTGAGTCGGCAGTACACTCATTAGAATTCATATGCATGACAAAATCAGGGTCGTGGGCCATCCAAACAGCATATTGCCCTATTCTTCTCGCATGTTGTGCTAGTTCATGAGCTACACTATCTTGATCTCTGCTAATTTGTTTGATTGTAATCTCATTTTTCGAACGATCCATATTTGGCAAGCTAAGCCTTTGATACACCGACCCACGGTCAGCTTATAAGATCACACCACCATGTTACTTTGCTCAAACCATCTCGGCATAACTGGAGAAACTTTAGATTTGCATAACTCGCATATTTAACACACACAAACCCAAGTTTGAAGGAAAAAAGAAAAACTAAACATATTGTAGTGCATGTGGCACATTTAGCATGTAAAATTATCCAAGATAAAATTGCCAGGCACAAGTTTGCTTCATGGAAGTTGGCATATGGGACCTCAGGTCTTCCAACTTTGTCTTCATCACAGTTCAAAAACCAGATTTGGGGTAGTTCTCAGACTCTCTGCACTAGTTTGACGAAAACCCAGCCAAGAACCGGACAGTTCGCAGATTTTTCCCAGCAAGCCGTGAATCAGCCAAAATCGATCTGAATCAGTTATAGATTGGCATAAATCGAACTAACTTGCAGTAAATCAGTTATTAATCAAAGTAAATCAGTTTTCAATCAAAACTACAACTGGCTGGGATTCGGTTTTCTGAACACTGGTCGTCATTACTGCTGTTCTTCACATTTTCATCTAGAACTCCACATTTGCAACTGTTTATTTACAGCTTCATCAGTTCCTTATTGTCACCATCGTTGATATCATTATCATACAATTGAAGCGACCATCTGCAAGCAAGTAGAAGCTAGCAGTTAGTAGTTAGTACCATTACCCCGAAATTCCCAGACTGACATGTCATGCAATTCAATGGACATAATTCTAGGATAAGTGTTATAATCCATCTATTGTTGTAACACAACGTAAATTGAGTCATACGCACATGGATGGACAGATACTATGCAATCCAACTCCGCTTGTCTAACTCTGCACCCTTTTTTTTTAAAGACCATAAGCAAATGAAGTTGGCAAATGTGCCCTCCTTCTGGGCTTATCAAGAAAACATTTGCTTACATAAGAACACTGAGCTGAACAGTATAGGAAATAATTTTCCCAGAAACTGTTCAACTCGGTGTTATGCACAAAAGGAACAAAAAATGGTGTAATTAGATAGTCAAATAACCACACTTGAGATGTTGCTAGAGCCAACAGCAGGGCACAACCAAATTTTCAGCTGCAAGGAGTTATTTCGATTGAGACCATAGAAGTCGTCCATAGTACCTTACCAAAATGCATCAACAGCCATAAAAATGAGACAATTCTTGGTTCATGATTCGAGTTTCTCTAATTTAGCCACAATATTAGCAATATTGGCCACAACGACCCAAATTGGGTAGCACGCTAAAATTTGGCCACAAACCAGCTTATAGCCAATTTACTTTGGAGCACCAAATTTTAGTGTAGCAAGTTAGGGTCACCAACCAAACATTCTATTATTGTGCAAATATATCTAATTAGCAAAGAGAGCTATCTAGGTGAGTGACATTACATATACCTGGGAAATGCTTCTATGCTTTACTAAAATGTTAATTGCATAGGGTCTAAATCATGATGAGAATTTGGGGAGCCGGTTTGCAGCCACCAATTAGCAGCATGGAGCTTCACGATCTGTGCAATTTTTTCTAGTGGAGCATAGAAGAGTAAAGAAATATTTCTTCCATTCTTTTTCATTTATGGTTTTCACTTGTCATTTGATATATGTAGAAGTCAAATTTTTTACACTTTAACCATTAATATAGAAAATATCAAAGCTCACCATATAAAAAATAATATTGGTAAATTTGTCATTAAATATATTTCAATATTATTATTATTTTATAATTTTTATTGTTATATAATTATAAAAATTAATGATCAATGTTGTAATTTGAAGACCATGAAAAATCTACAATGACGAGTAAAAAAAACAGAGGGAGTATATAATAATCTATTTGCTCATTTCTTGAGAAAACAAATCGGACAGCAGTGTATTATGAAGGTAAGCACAATGATCATGCTAATTGTATTTCTTATCTGATCTACAATGACAAAGTGCCAAGTTGCAAAAATAGCTAGGTAAAAAACAGTAAGCCAACTATAGTTCCCATCAAAGTGAAGCATTTCAGTAACTACATAATTGACCTTTTTGTGGAGAGGAAACTTATATATTGTTGGGGGAAACCAGGTTTCACCAAGCGATGTGGGCTCCGGTAAGGGAGCCACGCTGCCCCGGATATGGCTCCAGGTAAGGGGCCCTCTTTTCTCAGACGTGGCACCGGGTAAGAGACCTTCTCTTTCTTGGACTTGACTCTGGGTAAGAGGCCCTCTCTTCTCCGGACTTGTCCTCGGGTAAGGGACTCTCCCTTCTTAGGACTTGTCTCCGAGTAAGGGGCCCTCCCTTTCTCGGACGTGACTCCACATAATGGGTCCTCTCTTCCCGGACGTGACTCCGCATAAGGGACCCTTCCGTCCCCGAACGTGACTCCGAATAAGGGACCCTCTCTTTACGGACGTGGCTCCGAAGAAGGGCCCTCCTTTCTCTGGACGTGGCTTCAAGTAAGAGACCCTCTCTTCCCCGGACGTGACTCCAAGTAAGGGCCCCTCTCTTCTCCGGACTTGGCTCCGAGTAAGAGGCCCTCCCTTCTCCGGAAGCGACTCCGTGTAAGGGGCCCTCTCTTCCCCAGATTTGTCCCCAGGTAAGGGACCCTCCTTTCCCTGGACCTGGTCCTGAGTAAGAGGTCCTCTCTTCCCCAGACGTGACTCCGCGTAAGGGACCCTCTTGTCCCCGGACGTGACTCCACGTAAGGGGTACTCTCTTCTCGGACATGACTCCGCATAAGGGACCCTCTCGTCCCCGAACGTGACTCCGAGTAAGGGATCCTCTCTTCCCGGATGTGGCTCCGGGTAAGGGCCCTCCCTTCCCCTGACGTGACTTCGGGTAAGGGACCCTCCCTTCACCGGGCACGACTCCGCGTAAGGGGCCCTCTCTCCCTCGGACTTGTCCCCAATTAAGGGGCCCTCCCTTCCCCAGACGTGACCCCACGCAAGAGGCCCTCTCGTCTCCGGACGTGGCTCCGGGTAAGGGCTCCCCAGACTTGGTCCCGGGTAAGGGGCCCTCTCCTCCCCAGACTTGGTCCCGGGTAAGGAACCCTCCCCTTCAGTGAATGTGGCTTCGGGTAAGGGCTCCTCCTTTATCTCGGTGTTTCCCCAAGAGTTGAAGTGGCCACATGTCAAGAATCCAGGCCTCACACCCTACGAAAAGACTGCAACGCCCTTGATCCAATGGTCGCAACTAAGATAATTTAATAATTTGCGTCTTTTGGGGTCTATATATACTCTTGTATCCCTTTCTTGTAGGCTAAAACTCTTCATTTACATCCAATATACTCAAAGCAATAGACATGCTTAGGAACCCTCTCCCCGTGAGAGAGTCTCCCCAACTGACTCACGTTCGGAGCATGTCGACAAGACTAGAGTCTCCACTGATGTATGAACCTGTATAAATCCTCATGTCAATCACTATGATTGCTCAACACGAGATGATCTGTCATACGATCAGCTCGTGTTGTCAAATACGTGTTACGCACGTCATCAAATCTGCCGAGATATTCGTAATACCACGACATATATAGATAAAGGAAATCCTTTTCTCAATCAGAATTGAAGGAATTTAGATTAATGCAAACATTACACAAGCAATATGCCTACAAGTATATAATTTTCAAGCTCTGAAAATGCACTTGTAACTCATGAAGTGCCCCTTTGTCTTCCATGGATTAGAGGTATACCATGTACAGAAAAAATTCATGAATTAGAGCTACACAGAAATATGACAGATTACGTTTATTAAATTTTCAAGAGGCAGTTTGCAGAAAAGCTACACTTATGGTTTGCCAAATGGTCTTCCATCAGTTAATCAATTTGAGATGTTAGATGTTCACTACTTTCTCGAACTCTCTTTCAATACATGAAGCATCTGAAAGACAAGGACAATCTTTGAGATCCAAGTGAACTTGGTTGAGGGGTTGCAGACCATCTAAAGAAGCTAGCACCGTGCAATTTTTTATACTCAACTTTTGCAACACAGTGCACGAATGAAGCCTGACTGATGTTAAAGCTGGACAGTTATATATTGAAAGATCAGTCAGGGAAATCTCATCTGGGCCTAACAGATCATCCTCACAGGATTGAGACCCTGCGCCTGCACTGCCACAATCGAAGCCAAACTTGATCTCCTTCAGAGCAGACATACCAACCAAGCACAGCTTCTCCAGGAACGGCGCCTGACCAAGGGGTGGCAGGATCTCCATTGCTGTACAATGTTCAAGATGGAGGCTTTCTAAATTGGTGAGAGAGAAATTTTGTCCCAACCATGATGGAGTAGCACCGATGTAGTAGTTGATTCGAAGATGTTCAAGACGATCATGTGGCTCAAGACCTTCCAGTACTCCCTTTGGATCAGCAGGATTAACACTTGTGCTCTCCCATGACAGTGACAATGTCCTCAGATGCTTTTTATCTTTAATCCTTGCATGGATAGCCTCTTCCTTCTTTATGACATTCTCAAGATTAAAGATACTAAGTGTTCCTCTGATCTCATTTAAGTTCTCCAGCTGTAAAATCTCAAAGCCGCTCTCTTTTTGAACCCGAAATTCATTCAATTCTTGTAGAAACTTAAGTTCCCCAACTCTTGATATCTTTGAATGCAATACCCCTGAGCCTGGAACAAGAAGGTAACGTAGTTTAATAAGATTACTCAAGCCTCTTGGCAAATCATCAAGACCATTCCAATATCTTATATCCAGGACCAGTAGGTGATAAAGTCTACAGAGAGCCTCAGGCAAAGGTTTGCACATGTTGGTGGATCTCAGCTCTAGATAGCGAAGATGGATGAGCCTTCTCATACTAGACAGCAAAATATCAGCATTAAAGGGCTTTGCTAATAACCGAAGTACCCGGACACAATGTAGTTGCTCGAGAATCTTCACAAACTTGGCAGAGAAATTCTCATCATATGCATCTACTAGCATTAAAGAGTCCAAATTTCTCAAGATACCATCATGATGAATGTTAGCTAGCATTTTTTCAAGGGTTTCATTGCGTTCTATGCTGCCATCTTCTTGCACTCTGTATGCCGACCCACTCAAGATGCTGACATGGCTAACGGATGGTAGGATTGTTCCATAACCCGAGTCATCTACTATAAGGCACTTATCCTTTGAGACACTCAGTGCTAAATCATGTATTAAATCATGCATGAGATAATAGGTATCTCCCCATGTTTCTTCAAATTTCTGAAAGAAGCTCCAGTCTACCAAATCATCAAAATAGTCACTTCCAGCATCCTCCAATCTCTTCCTCTCATCCATGGGAAAGTCCAAAGCTATCCACATACGTACCAGCAGTTCCTTGTCAAACTTGTGACCCTTGGGAAATAAAGCACAATAAGAGAAGAACTGCTGAAGGTGGTAAGGAAGGTGATTGTAACTGAGCATTAGTGCTGGTAGAATGTCATCCATCTGTCCTCGTGATTTCCATTCATCACTATCTAAAATTCTATTCCAGTAAACCTCATCAAGATTTCTCTTCAAAAGTGTGCCAACACTTCTCGCTGCTAATGGATTTCCTTTTAGTTTGGTGACTATTTGCACTCCAATTTTCTGTAGTCTTTTTTGGCCTTGATAATTCTCATCACCAAATATGCATCTTTTGAAGAAGCGCCAAAACACATCTCCTTTCAAACCCTCCAGGTTGATGTGCGCCATTGTTCCTGTAAACTTGGCAACTAATAACTTCCGAGTAGTCACCAAAATTACATTACCATTAACTTTCGGATCTCTAAGTGGAGCCAATAGCTTGTCCCAGCGACTCACATTCTCTTCCCACATGTCATCCAAAACAAGTAGAAACCTTTCTGACAAGCATTTCTTGACACTGTCTTGGAGCATACTGAAATTCCTTGTTTGTTTATGCCTGCCATCTTCTGATATGTATTCTAGTATCTCTTGTGTAAGTTTAACTTCGTCAAAGTTAGCAGACACATAAATCCAAATCTTGATAACAAATTTAGCTTTTATTTTTGGGTCATTGTATACTAGTCGAGCAAGTGTTGTCTTTCCAATACCTGCATCACCAATTATAGGAAGAACCGATAGCTCTTGATTACTTGATGCAGCATTCATGATTTGCTCTATAATCTGGTTTTTCTCCGTTTCCCTTGAGAAAACTGTAGTTTCAGTGAAGCAGGCTGCTGTCTCCCGAGGATTTGAGCTTGTGCTTTGAGTTGCTCGGGTAATTTCATCAAGTCTCTCTTGCTTGAGAGCCTTACGAACATCCTCGCAGATCTCATGTAGTTGATCCACAATGTTCATTATCCTTTTTGACATGTCATCTTTATTGAGTTTCATCTCGTGTGTGACTGTGTCTCCCTCCAGTTTTATTACAGGAGCCATTTTCTCATTTGAATCAACAAGCTTCAGTCTTTTAACTCCAGTTATGATATCGTGCCGATCAATTTTTCTTTTGGTAGTCAAAGAACCATCCTGTTGTTGTATGGTAGAATCTTTAGTATTGATTTTTACTGCTGAGGATATATATTTACTTGTCTGATTGGCAAAACCACATGCATATTGAACAATAAATTGTGCCCTTGATGAAATTGGGTTGTTGCAGCTCTGTTCCTTAGCTTTCATCTGTTCAACATAAATCAAAAGTGATCGAATCAAACTGCATATCTTCATACCAATTTTCAGTAATCCGAGAGCAAATAAATACCATATATAAAATCATAGAAAGCAAGATGAAAACTAAGATTTTATAGGTGCAAGACAACTATATTGTTATACCATTCAGCAAAAGCTGGTAGCACAACCAAAGGAACAAATGCAACTATTACATTAAAGCAAGGTTTTGGAACCCATTCCAGATCAAGCTCTAGGAAACTATCAGTTACAGCTGCTTTCCCAGTGGTTCCAGGGCAGAATGGATTTTAACCCTGACCCCTCTACTGAACTCAGCCATGTCCACTACACCAGTTACCAATGTTATTGTATCTTCTCAAATAATATGTAAGCTAATGCATTTTTATGCACGGTTCAGATTCCTGGCCAATTACTGGAGATCTTGGCCAGGTCCAGTTTTTAGAAACCACCCGGATTAGGTAACAGTGCAAATTCACATTTTGAATTTTTATTTTCAAAATTAGTAAATATGGCAGAAAGAGAAACATTAAACCTTCAGACATAAACATATTGATTAAAAAACAAACTAGACTGGAAGTGATCGTGTATTAAAGGGTGCAAGAAGCTTAAGAGTGTTTGGCAGATTCGACTCCTTATTTCTAGGCAGAAGCTAGAATTTTTAGACCAAACACCCCTATTATTGGTGTTTTCACTTAATCTAACATGGTACCAGAGCCTTGCTCTGTACCCTAGTTCGCCGCCTGTCAGATCTCGGAGAAACGTCTAACACGTCACATCGTAGATCTGTTGTCGTCTCTGCTTCTATACACAGTCATTGTGCGTCACTTCTACTCATTGCCGCTTCTGCCTCTGTTTCCGTGATCTACCGCCGTCGGATTTGGTCGCCACCGATCTAGTTGCTACTCAAAGTGCTGTTGTCGGTCGCTGCCACCATTGTTGTCGCCACCAGACATATTTGTTAAATATAAACCTGATTAAGGTTTATTTGTTTCAGTGATTAATGACAGAATAGAATTAATGAAAAAGCTCAGAATTAAAAATAACAACTAGTTAATGACAATAATTTGAACTAATATGTTTATCATTAAGTATTGTCAAGTTGCAGATAAAAGCATGATAGAATTCATGACAAAGGCAACGAACTGGAAACCCTCAAAACAAATGAAGAAAAACCTCGAGAAAATCATTTGAACACAAACCTGGTCAAGGTTTGAGGAGATGGTCGAGTACAGACTCTCCAAGGAGATTGTTGAATATATGCCCACTTAAGGGTTTGAGGGAGTTTAAATAAAACTTTAGAGTTTCAATGATTAACGACAATTGAAAGAACTAACCTATTTATTATAAGTATTGTCAGCTTTTCAGATCAGACTTGATGAAGCAACATGCTAAGAACCCTCAAGAGACAAGAAAGATAACCAAAGTCGCTGACTACGACATCTATGATTGAAGTATCCCTAGTCGCAGTATCTATGGTCTCAAGAATGACAACCTCTCCAATCAGAGTATTCATTGTGATGACTGGCGATAAAAAATGAAGCTCTACTAACAGTCATCTGCGATAAAGACTAAGGCTTGTCTACCATTCTTCCGTAATATCTTCTAAAGGCCTCATGGTATAGTCGACCTTGTTTAATCTTTTCGGTTTTAGAATTTAGGGTCGTACTATCAAGAGGAGTATAGTTGCCTGATTTATCTTATACCCTTGAAGCTCAAAATCCATGTCATATAGCTAAGGTGATTGTTTAACTTATTCTGCATAGCT
The DNA here is from genome assembly GCA_019359835.1 of Pharus latifolius. Classification (NCBI taxonomy): domain Eukaryota; kingdom Viridiplantae; phylum Streptophyta; class Magnoliopsida; order Poales; family Poaceae; genus Pharus; species Pharus latifolius. The sequence continues at coordinate 32,879,431 of CM033322.1, read as the reverse complement.
TTGAGTATCTGTTGCACAGTCCGTGCCTTTCACTATCCATAATAGCAGTCTTTGTGTACATGATTGCACAGCAGGTGGTTTGACCGACCGATATTGCGACCTGTGTGGTCTCAGTAGCTGTGTTTGATAGAGATGGTCTCAGTGACCTGTTGCGACCTTCGTGGTCGAAGACTATCTTGCGACCTTAATGGTCAGACTATGTGAACGACTTTCATGGTCGAATGACTGTGTATGCGACCTTCGTGGTCTCATGGCTGAGTCCTTGATTGTCACGATCACAATGACTATGTGTAGCCTGAGTGGCCTTGGTATCGATCCTGAGGCTGGTATGGTCTCATTACCTTCGGTCACTGTGTCCATAGTCGAATCAAGACTCAATCATATTTGTAGTGTAAGTTGTGAACTTGATCGAGGTTATATCAGCTCATACTGGTTATGGTCGCGCTTGTACTAAGAACTGCGTGTGGTCAAATAAGATCGGTCTCGTTCATTATCTCGTCTTACTGAACTCTGTCTTTTTACTCCAGATGGGTTCTAGGCAACATTCAGTTCAGCAAGTGTATGATCAGAGAACATTCTTTGTACCGATCGCAGTTCATCAGAGTTTGCACCAAGTTTCTCCTACAAGCTTGTGTTCAAACGGTCACTGACAAGTGCATTTATTGCTAGCGGCTGGTGGATGTCTTGTCAGGTGGACAAAACGGCTAGTGGACGTTGTGCCTGTGAGGGGCAAACGGCTAGTCTCCAGCCGAGGGTTATAAATACAGCTTGTGTGGCCTTCTCCTAAGGTGCTGATGCCGTTGAATTAAAAAGAAAATATTGTTGCATTCAAATGCCGAGTTGCATTCACTCTGATCATTCATTTTTCATTCTTCTGTCGCTAGTTGTTGCTAGCAGAGGGCAGAAAGCTCAGTGCAGTCTTGTTGCCGCTAGTTGTTGTTAGTTGAGTGCAAAAGACCCAGAGCATTCAAGTCTCTTTCATTTACTCTGGTATCTGGAGTTGGCGTAACTGTACTCAATTCATGTGTTGTCTTGAGGAGCCTATCCAGGGAGTGTAGTAAAGAGCATTGAGAGAGAGTACATTCGCATAGCATCTTGAGCTTCTTGTGTAGAAGTAGATCAAGGGATTGTGCTATACTTATTACTCTTGGTGATTGGTGTCACCTAGACGACCGGTAGAGACCAGCGATCTTTTCACAAATGGACTTGTCAAAGAGGTGTGGTATTCAGTTGTGAAGGTTTGATGCTAAGCCTATCTGGGGAGGAAAAAAGCAACCAATAGTGAAATCAAGGCAATACTCTTGTGTAGAGTGTTTTAACGAGGACTAGTGGAAGTCGGCAAGCTTCCGATACCTTAGAAAAAATCCTTGTGTCATTGGTTATCTCCTTCTTTCTCTGCTTTACATTAAATTGTATTTCCGCTGCTTAATTATTTTCGATCATATCTAAGTTCTATTTGGTTGTTGAAGAGAACTTGTGTTTTAGTTGTTGAACTTAATTATGTTATGTGGTCAAATCGTGCTGTTCAAATTAGAACCTAACTTTTAAGGTTAAATTTTTAATATCTCCTATTCACCCCCCTCTAGTCGACATCCTTCGACCAACAATTTTCATAGTGTCATAGGTCATATCTCTGTTGACAAAAATTTTGTTTGTACCGATTGTAAACTTGGCAAGCAGTTACAACTCTCTTATTGTTCTAGTGTGTCCCTATCCGTTGCTCCTCTTGCTTTAGTTCACTTTGATGTATGGGGTCCTACTCTTTTTGTTTCTAAAGTAGCTCACAAATATTATGTTATATTTGTTGATCATTTTTCTAAATATATTTGGATCTTCCCCAGGGAACTTCTTCACATTTACAAGTCCTTTATTTCTATGGCTCAGACTCAATTTTCTACTACTATGAAAACGTTTTGTTCTGACTCTGGGGTAAGTACTTATCTAATGTATTCCGCTAATTCTTATCTGACCAAGGGACTCTTCCTTAGCTCTCGTCTCCAGGTGCTCATGCTCAAAACGGTGTTGCTAAACACAAACATCATATTATTGAGACTGCACACTCTTTTCATCGCTTCTCATGTTCCAACACACTTTTGGGCAGAGGCGATATCCACTTATGTCTATCTTATAAATCTCCAGCCTTCTTCCACTCTTCAAGGTAAGTGTCTGGGTGAATGTCTCTTTTCGTCTCTACAATATGATCATCTTCTTGTTTTTTATCACACTTGTTATGTTCTTCTTCCACCTCATGAACGTACTAGGCTATTTGCTCAATCCTTTAAGTGTGTTTTTCTTGGTTATAGTCTTGAATATAAAAGTTAGCACTGCTATGATCCCTTTGCTAGTCAGATACGTATTTTTTGAGATGTTTCCTTTGTCGAGAATAGTCCTTTTTATGCTTCTACATCCACGCAATCCCCCTCTTTCTAAGGTGGTGTCCTTTCTTTTTCTTTTGTCCCCTGTAGATGATCCTTCTCCTGTGTCAACTCCTGTATCTGAACATGTTAAGTCTTCTCATCCACATTTGTCTACTATTTTTCCTCTTCCTTACCATTATACTCGTCATTCTTGTGCTCTTGTAGATGATCAGCATATTCCTGCAGATATACAACATCCCCCGGACTCAGCTAGCTTTGATGAAGTTCTTGTTGATGATCCTCCCACATTGCTGCCATAGTCTCCCCCTGTTCCACGGTATGATATTTGTGACCGTAGTACTATTGATGCTCTTGATGGATTTGGTTTTGTTGCTGTTAGTGGCATTCAGGAGCCAGGTACTTATTGGGAGGCCACTGTGGTACCTGAGTGGCAGTTGGCTATGACTGAGGAGCTTGTTGCTCTAGAACGCACTACTACATGGGATGTTGTTCCATTACCTAGTCATGTTGTTCCCATCACTTGCAAGTGGGTCTTCGAAGTGAAGACTCACTCTGATGGGTCTATTGAGTGTTATAAGGCTCATTTGGTCGCTCGTCGATTTCAATAGGAACATGGTTGTGATTATAATGAGACCTTTTGATCCTGTTGCTCACATGACACTGTTCATACGCTTATTGTTGTAGCTGCCACTTGTCAGTGGATTATCTTGCAAATGGATGTGAAGAATGCTTTTCTTCATGATGATCTATAGAATGTTTATATGGAACCACCACCAAGCTTCTCTTGTCCAACTTGCCATGTATGTCGTCTTCATCATGCTTTTTATGGACTCAAAACAAGCCCCACGTGCTTGGTTTGGGCGCTTCAGTTCAGTTGTTCCCTAGGCTAGCTTTGTTACTAGCGAGCATGATCCAATTTTGTTTGTTCACACCACCTCACAAGGTCAGACGATTCTTACTCTATGTTGGAGACATGATTATTATTGGTGAGGATCCATCTTATATTGATTTCGTGAAGCGGCACCTCAATGAAATAAGAAATTGAAATGGCAATGGAAAAACTTACACATAAAATTTACGCAACTAGTCGATGTTCCAAGCGTTTGATAAAATTCTTCCATCGTCCATGGCTAATCGAGTAGAATCTAGTCGTGGCAGCGAAACTATAGTGTAGGGCCCTTCCCACTGAGGGGAGAATTTGTTGCGACCAAACTGGTTTTGAATTTTTCTTAAAACCAAGTTTCCCACATGAAGGCTACGTAGTCGCACCCATTTGTTGTGATATTTACACAAACCTTGTAAATATACTGCTGATCAGATTAATGCTCGATTACGCTTCTCTTCAAGAAAAGTAATTTCATCTTCGCGTGTTTCACTTTGATTTATGACATCTAAGTGATCCACACGAGTAGAACCAATTTGAATTTCAATTGGTAACATGGCTTCTACACTGTAAACCAATTGGAAAGCGTCTCGCCTGTAGCCCGACTGGACGTAGTGCGCAATGCCTATAGAACGGATTAGAGTTCATTTACCCAAGCCCCCGAGTGTATCTTAAGGCGGTCGAAAACACGTTTCTTAACCCCTTGGATGATCTGCCCATTGGCACGTTTAACTGCACCATTGCTCTCCGGATGAGCAATGAATGCGAAACAGATTTTGGTCCCGATATCGTCGCAATAGTCAAGAAAAAGACCACTAACGAATTGGAATGCATTATCTATAATGAGACGACTTGGAACACCAAATCGTATTACAATGTTCTTATGAAAGAACTTCTTTGCTGCAGCGATGGTAGTGATTTGGACTATTTCAGCCTCAATCCATTTAGTAAACATGTCAATGACTATGAACAAAAACTTGTATTCATTAACAGCTTGGGCCATAGGGCCCACAATATCTATTCCCCAAACAGTGAACGACTAGGTTAAGGGAATAGTTTGAAGAGCATATACTGGCTGATGAACTTGCCGAGCATGAAATTGATATTGTGGGCATGCTTTGACCAATTGCATGGCATCATTAAGTACCGAAAGGATGCTGTGCTCCACAAATGCCACCGTGAATCTCTCAAAAAGGATTTGCCCTCTTCTTGAGGTATACAGCGCATAAACACTCCTTAATCACCTTTTCTATATAGGGTTCCATCGACTAGTCTGTACATGCGCGCTCTTCTAACTAATCGATCACTTTCGGCTTCATCCTCGGGCAAGGTCCCATGCAAGATAGATTCTCAATGGTCGAATCCAATCTGCTTCCTACTCGACGGCGGCAACGTTAATCATCGCCTTGGGTGCCTCGATGATCGAGGGCTGTATTAAGTGCTCAACGAACACTCCTGCCGGAGCGGATGCACGTGAGGAACCAATTTTTGATAATTGGTCGGCGAGAACATTGTCTCTTCGAGGAAAAAATTGGATTTCAAAATTTCTGAAGTGTTTTCCCAATTTCCTCACTTCCTCCAGGTACTGAGCCATTGTCTCATCAGAGCAGCTGTACTCCTTAATTACCTAGTTTATGACTAGCTATGAGTCTCCCCTCACCACTAATCGATGGACTCCGAGTAATTTGGTTGCTCGAAGCCCTATAAGAAGACCTTCATACTCTGCTGCATTATTGGTAACAACAAAGTGTATTTGTATGACATACTGGATTTGGTCACCCTGAGGTGAAATTAAGATCACTCCAGCCCCCCGAGTTTGAGAAACTTCGAGAGCCATCAAAATACATCGTCCAGTAGTCGGTATTTTCGAAACCCTCTACAGGTTCTTATGAAGATGGTTCGGGATTTGTCCGTTCGACCACAAAATCTGCAAGGATTTGGGATTTAGTTGCTACTCAAGCAGTGAAATGGAGATCGAATGCTCTGAATTCTACGCCCACTTCCCAACACGACCAATAACTTCCGAATTCCGAAGAATGTCCCCTAAGGTAAAGGATGAGGGCACAAAAATCCTGTTTTGAAAGCTATTAAGAGAGCATAAAGTAACTTCTGGACCTCAGGATAACGCTCCTTTGGTCCTTTAAACACTTCACTTACGTAATAAGTTGGTCGTTGCACACCTCTCTCCGCGACTAGAACAATATTGACCACGTGAGGGGTAGCAGCCAAGTAAATGAGTAAGGATTCTTCCATGATTAGGGAAACCAACATTGGAGCACTTGTCAAATATGCTTTAACTTCCTGAAAGGCTTTTTCGGCTTCGTCGGACTAGTGAAAACCATTGTGCTTACGCAGTGCCTTAAAGAAAGGTAGTCCACGTTTGCCTAACTATGATATGAAACGACTCAAGGCCGCCATTAGACTGATTAGGCTTTGTACCTCCTTCGTAGTTGAAGGAGATCGCATTTGCTCAATGGCCCGAATTTTTTTAGGATTAACCTCAATGCCTCTTAAACAAACAAGAAAACCCAAAAGTTTACCCGAAGAAACTCCAAAGGAGCACTTTTCAGGATTCAACTTGATTCCAATATTATTCAAGTTACATAAAGTCTCAGTGAGATCATTTACATGATTAGAGCTTTTTAAATTCTTTATAACTAGATAATCAACATAAGTTTTTAAATTACGCCTTAGTTGAGATAGAAAAGTCTTTTGTATCAAGCGCTGGTATGTGGAACCAGCATTCTTGAGCCCAAATAGCATTCTAACGTAGCAATAAGTGCTAAATAGTGTGATGAAGATAGTTTTCTCTTCATCTACTTCTGCCATGCTAATTTGATGGTATCCTAAATAAGCATCTAGAAAGCTCATCTGTTTGCAACCCGCTGTAAAATCGACCAATTGATTGATACAGGGAAGGAGAAAATCATCCTTCAGATAGGCACTATTAAGACTAGTGCAATCGACGCACATGCGCCACTTACCATTAGATTTCAGGACCATGATGGGGTTCGCGAGCCATTCGGGATGATCAACCTCGCGAATGAAACCATCTTCCTGGAGTTTATCTAACTCTGAATGGATGGTTTCTTGTCGATCAGGAGCAAAGTGTCTGAGCTTTTGCTTGATTGGCCACTGTTCAGGCTGAATGCTAGCCTATGCTCGATTACTTCCCTTGAGACTCCAGGCATGTCAGACGGTTTCCACGCAAACACATCTGTGTTAGCTCGAAGTAAAATAACGAGTGCAAGTTCCTATTTGTCATCCAGGTCTGACCCAACCCGAATGGTTCTGGACGGGTCGTCTGGGAATAAGGGAACTTGCTTGAGTTTTTCATCTGGTCGCGGAGTTACCTTGACCGCATCTGGTTCTTTGGTTGTAGCCTTGACATCCCAAAGAGGAAGCTAATCGGCCAATTCCAGGGATACACGATCACATGTTAGAGCCGTATTTTGATTGCCTCTGACAGTGATCACGCCTTTTGGTCCTGACACCTTGACACATTGATAAGCATAATGCGTTGCAGCCATGAACTTAGCTAGTGCAAGCCTACTAAAAATAGCGTTATATGCTGAATCAAAATCAATTACATCGAAAGTAATTAACTCTGTTCGAAAATTCTCTGGTCCTCCAAGTGTCACGGGCATTACAATCTGTCTGATAAGCATCATCAAGAGACCAGGTATTATCCCAAAAAACGGGTGAACCACTAGTTTAATCTTTGAACAAGGTATTTGTATCTCGTCAAGTACTTTCGCAAAAAGTAGGTCAAGAGAACTTCCTCCATTGACCAATACTCTTTCTACTTTAGCATTGCTAATAGTAAGGGAAATAACCAGAGGGAGTGCCGTGGTCGCGATAATCCCTTAGGAAAATCATCCCGGCTAAAGGTCAGGGAGGTCTCCAGGAGGAGCTTCAATATTATTTACCTCTCGGTAAACAGACTTAAAGTGGTGCTTAGAAAAATAAGATGAACCACCAAATATAACATTGACATGATTATTTGGTACCTGATACGGAATGTCCTCATCCCCATCAGCGTTATTAATCCCACAAGATTGTCCCTATTCTGGTATAGTTGGCATGGGTGCTTTACCTTGGTAGAAGTCATCCAAGCGCTTCAACCAGTTGCGACAATTCTGAAGGTCGTATCCTGAGACATTGTGCAACGTACACCATTTCTTTCCTCCCTGTGGGTTAGTCAATTGTTCTGTATGGTTGTTGTTGCGACCACCAGAAGGAGATTTATGACTTTTGAATGGAACTTGTTTACCTTTCCCTGTGGTTGCTTATCCATGATTGTGACCTCTCGGAGTTGGTTTGCCCCATTCTTATTGGACTTCTTTGATTTTCCGCTCGTAGATGATTCAGTCTTTTTAGTCAAATCATCCTCCTTCTCGAACTTGAGACTAGGTTGAGGAGGCAAGTTACCCTTATCCACCATTCTATTCCATTCTACAGCCTCAGCCACATCGGAATATCGATCAGCCATGTCGAAAAGCTTTGACATTGATCGTGGTGGATGGATACTTAGATCCTCCGTGAATCTACAGTATCGAACGACATGTTTGAAAACCCTGATAACCGAATTGTCAGAGATATTGGGAATGGTATTTCTCACTCCCACAAATCCTTGACGAACTGCCGAAGAGTTTCGGTCGAAATCTGGCGTAGTTGATGAAGATCATCTTCCTTTCCCGGCTTCTCGTAGCAATTCTGGAAATTTTTGAGGATAGCATCACACAAAATTTTCGAATTATATATCGATCCTTTGGGTTGATTAAACAACCAAGTCAGTGCTAGACCTTCAAGGACCGTTGGCAAATAGTTTGCCATAACTCGATCATTTCCCCCTGTCGCTTGAATGGCAGTGATATAGATCTGAAGAAATTCAGATGGATTTTGAGTTCCATCGAATCTTTCGATCGTACCAGGCTTAAACTTATCTGGCCAGGTTACAGCACGTAGCCCTGGTGAGAAAGCTTTACAACCAATGTATGAAATACGAGGTTGTTGACCATCACGACTATCTCCTTGGTCGTGGGAATCAATAGCCTGAGGAAACTCTTGACGTGGCCCAAGCGCGAACACACCAGTACACAGTTACATTCGCAAGAACTACCAATTCGTCGGGCCTTGTTGTGCCGAGTTGATATAGTGTGGCACGGTCACGTCTTCTCTGGCTTTGGTAAGCACTATCCTATTCCCGAGAATAAGTTACCAAATGTGATGATGCTGTGGGGGTTAAATCTGATGCAACCTTGTCCAAGCTTTCTACAAGTACTCTTGCGAATGTCAGCCCATCATCATTTGCAAATCCAGAGGGAGGGTTACGAAGCGTCTCCGCGATTACGTGAGTGCAGTCCTGAGTACCCCTTCTAGGAGCCAGAGGAGTTGTTGGAAGCGTCGCTTCAACCGTTGGGGAATACTTTGGGGCTGAAAGCGGTGGTTGATCACGCCTACGACCATCAACATGTCGTTGGTGAGATGTTCCTAGACCAAAGTCACGGATAGCGGCATCATGGCGAGATTGCACAAGACGCAAAGCTTCCTCTGTGGTCTTGCAAACCTCAGCCTCTCACCTTTCGTGAGCTTCGTCCTCTTCTCGTTTGCGTTCTCCTTCTTCCCTAGCAGCACGTTGCTCAGGGGTCTCCTCGGAAAGTGCAGCGACTTCCTGTGGAATGGAGTTTGCAGACGGAGAAAGCATCCCCTCTATGTCTGAATCGGATTCAAAAGCAAAGAGGGAATTTAGGTTTTCCGGAGCAAATCTCTCCAGGCCTAATTCAATATTATCATTGCCCATATTGTCTGGGTCAATGGGTTGTGGTATGTACTTGCCCTCAGATGTGGCAAAGCTCACAGAAGGCGAACGCACTACCTCATTAGGTTCCTGGTCAATAGGCGTAACCAGAACCTGAGAGGAATCTTCCTCAGCACAAGATTTAAGAGCGACATCAATCCCTTCCATGGGAACATGATCCTCATCCATGGGAATGTCAATGTAGTTGGCGAGATCGAAGTCGTTTTCAAAATCGTATGCACAAGGGAACATAGCTTACCGTATTTTTCGGTGAAGAACAGGAAATGTCTTGTAAGATCCCCACGGACGGCGCCAGCTGTCGATGATTGGGACTCGGGTTCTTAGTCGAACTTATGCAGATTTTGTTTGTTTAATAGGGAGACAATCCTCACAATCACCAAATGTAATCACGATAGCTATGAACACAATGACACATAATTATACAGGTTCAGGTCCTCAAAGTTTGAGTAATAACCCTACTTCCTGTTGTGTTTTCACCATGTGCAAGACGGAATACAAAGAGAATTTGCTATGAAGTCTAACAAATCTTCTCTTGATCGGTTCTCAGGTCCGTCTCCTCTTTCGCTTTAAATCGATCCTCTTTTATACTTATCAAAAGGATGCCAATAGAGGGAACTTTCGGGTATTTGAACAGTTGCTACGTGCGGTTTAGATAACTACACGTCCCTTCTTATCTTCTTGCCGGTTGTAATGCACGGTTAGAAGTAACCGCACATGTCTTGAAGGTTCATTAAGTTGATGAGAAGATACATTGCATTGTTCTGGCATCATGGTCGGTAAATCTCAACCATGCATGAGGTTTATCTTTCTTTATACGATCAAGATGGTCGTGGGAAAAAGTCTCCACGACCGAAGTGATCGTGAGAAGGTGTCTCTACGACGAAAGTGATTGTAGGAAGGTGACTCTATGACCAGGGTGATCATAGGAAGGGGACTCTACAATCAGAGTGATCGTAAGAAGGTGTCTCTACGACCACGGTGCTTGGGGGCGTATGAGACTATGTTCAGAAGATCTTTGGACTATCTCCTGATCTCTCTCCTAAGCCTTTTCGACTATGAAGAGGTATAAACAGTTCAGATCTCATTCTGTAGCCTCTTCAACCATAGAACATGGGTGACTAACTCGGGTAATAATCTCCGTCAACGAGTACATGGGAGTCGGAGGCTGTGCCAGGACACACATCAACTCTTCAAGGGTGCACTGAGTGCGAAGCTGGCCTTCCACAAGCGCCTCGAGTAGGGGTCCCCAGAGGCTGAGTGTCGTCTAGGGGACGCTCGACCCCATGAGCATGGTCGCGGAGGGTTGGTTTCCGCCGTGAGCGGCAGGAGAGGGGAGCACCGCTTCCCCCCGGAAGTCTCCGGAAGGGGGCACTACGACGACGGCCCCTTGCGTAGGCGTCGTGGGGTCATTGGGACGGTGTCGTTGGCAAGGGAGGACAGGTTCCTTGTTTTTCTTGGCGGAGCCATGGCAAATCGTCACGAGTCCCCACGATTGACACCAACTGTCGTGGTGTTATGAACCCCACGACAGGTTTAGTTACGTCGAACATGCGCACAGCGACGCAGCCTGACCATGCGACGAGTTGCCCTGCGTAGTGCAATCACAAAGAATGACACGAAGGATTTTTACAGGTTCAAGTCTCAGTGGGGACCCTAGTCCTATCGATGTGCCCCCAACGTAAGTCGGTTGGGGAGGCTCTCGTGGGGAGAGGATTTCTAGACGCGCCTATTACTTTGAGTGTATTGAATGTAAGTGAGAGTTAGGTTACAAGAGAGGGGTACAAGGTATATATGTAGACTCCAAATGACGCAAATTACTAGACTACCCTAACTGCAGCTGTTGGACCGAGGGTATGACGGTCCTGTCACAGGGACGTGAGGCCCGGATCTTTGACATGTGGTTGCACCGGTTTCATGGCCCCCGTTCCCAGGGAACCGTCCCGGGAGGGGAGGGTCGTCGTCCCGGAGAACCGTCCGGGGACGGGAGGGTCCCCATCCCGGAGAATCGTCCAAAGAACGGTTGTTCACCACTATTATTTTTCCCCCAACAAAAATTACTACCGAAAAGTGGTTCTTGTTTGTTTCAAGGAAAAACAGACGAGATGGGATGAATCCAGACCTAACACCCAAAGAAAATGGGACGAAAACAAACTCTGAGAAGCAAAATGAGTGACAACACGAACCACCAGAGCCCAACATGGCTTATGGCACGGGTGTGACCAACACGAGTACACCCTGTGCCGCTACCCATGCCTGAGTCTGGCCACCAGCACACATGCCCAGTGAGGACTAGAGCCAAACGCGTCTTGACACGCATGTGCCCAGCGCGAGCGTGGGGCGAGCCCAAGCTCGTGCCCATGTCTATACCGCATGAAATCGAGTTGTTTTTATTTTTTCTGGACACAAAGTTCGAGAGGGCCAAGTTTTGTAATATTTAGGGGCTCTTAGGCTATAAATAAACAAGGTTTTAGCACCTTGAATCAACCAAAAATTGAGATTTAGTTCTCTCTCCAGTTTTAGGTTTTAAATTAGTTTCGGGATTTCATCGAGTTTTGAACGTCGATCTAGATGGCGGTTCTTTGTTATTAATTCAATTTGGTATCTTTTTCATATTTATATTTGTTTGTTGGTTTTTATGGTTTTATGGGAATAATTTCCCTCTAGGGTTAGGATGAACTAGCCTGAGGGCACAATTTTGGATTTGGTTTGTCCCAAAGATTATAAGTTTAATTGCTTAAATTTTTATACTCTAAACCCTAAATGCATGCTTCATCTGCGGTATCGTTCATACTTCATGAGACGGTTGATATTCATACACTAAGGCAACATGTGACAGTTGCGTCTTAGTGATTAATAAGGTACGATCCTCTAGAACTATTATTTGTTTCTAGGCCATCAACCTAGCAAGTTCTATTGAAAATTCCAGTGATTAAATTGTTAATTTACTGCATTTGCTATAAATCATGCCCGATGGTGACGGGATTCCCAAAACCTTATGTGTCTCCATCTGATTTATTAACCCTAGTTTAGTAGTTTCGTAGTATAGTTTTAGCTCTCCAAAAACTCCAAACAATTTTTAAGTTTAAATTAGTAGTTTCAGTCTGAAGAAATTTCACGCTTGCTCTCTTTGGAATTGACCCTCAAGTGCTCAGCGATAAACTGTTCGCTTGCTGAATAACAAAACACACTATTATGGAGCATGTCAATGACCACCTTCTATGTAGAAGGGTTTACAAGTAGTAACGAACTCAAACTCTTACATGAAAACCACCCTCTATGTAGAGGGGTTTAGAGGTAGTAACGGTCTCAAAGTTTGCTTTAACTAGAAAGACTCAAACATTGACTAAATAAAAAATCTAAACTTTATAAATAAAAGATAGATCCTAATAGAAAACAAGAATTGTAATTCCTAATGACGAACTGAGGAAATTCGAACTCCTGTTGTTGATTTAGAAAGACATGCATGTGGACTGCATGTCATCATTCCCTTAATTGTAAATGTTCCTTACAAAACCTTCCGGGCCAAATATCTTGTAATCTATAGTTTTGATTGAAGATCCAATTGAACTAGTAGATTTGTGATGTCAATTAGATCGATGACAATTCTTTGCCTCATCTCTATATTATAGTTATTTCTTTATGCATCATTTTCGCATCGCTAGAAAAGGACTCATCTTCAAGTTTGAGAGTTCATCATCTCTTCCACATTAGAAACAATAACTTGGTGATGTATTTCAATTGGTACTCTTCGATGATTACTCATCTTGCATGAAATCCTTCTCAAAGAAATCTTCACCAGTTGGGTTAACACCAAAAGAAACATAGCAAGAACCATGAGGGACTGGGATTTGTTGATGTAAACCGATGATAACCTGCGAATGATAAGCTCTCTTTTGCAAGATGTTCTTTTGAAATGAACTTTAGCCTTGACGTCAACTCCTAGAAAAAAATCAAAAAAGAGAACATGTTCTTTTTCCTAAATTCATGATTATTAGTGGTTGATCCCAAATAACCACATTTTCATAGTTTTTCTCCATATCGGTGTGTTCCAGAAAAGCCTTGTCATCGAAACATTGAAGCATTTGCAGTTTATGCTCAGCTATACTCTAGCTCGAGTGCACCGAATGTCTTCCATTATGGATCATCTTTGCATCTTTCTCCCACATCTAGAAAAGAACTTGTCCCTAAGTTTGGATATTTATTTGTGCTTTTGGTGGAGAATTTATATTTACTTTTTCTTGTGCTATTCTAATAATCTTGTCTTCAAGAAAATCCTCCTTGTTGTCATGACATGGAAATACCTCATCAACAACATATGGAAGAACTTGCTCAATGAGGACCTTCTCCGGTTCTTCATTGTAGATGGGTGTGCCAGTGTTAAATATCCCAGCATCAAAGCCTCTTCAACATATGCATTTGGATATATCTCTATATTTTCTACACATGATGAATAAAAATAGGGCTACCCTGTAGCTCCGTAAATATTCATCCTCATTTCCATCTAATTCATCAAAGATACAATCCTCTTGTTAATGTATATATGTTGTATTAGGATTAGGAGTAGGGCATAAATTGTATTATCCTTTTCCTATTCGACCTCTTTGTACATTTCCTGTATATATATAGACCTCACTGATCCATGTTAATGACATAGAGATGTTTTTCCCTAAACCTAACATGGCATCAGAGCAAGGGTCGTACAGTTATTTGTCGCCGACCTAATCTCAGAGCCGTGTTCTCTTGTGTGCCACTCCCTTCCGCACGCTTTTGCTCTGGCTGCAAGTACACTGTCGCCACCACCACTGACTGCCGCCCCGGCCTTTAAAGATCACGTGTTGTAGTAGAGATACCACAGCCCGTGATGAGATTCCTCCTTTATCATCGCCACCATCACCATTGAAGATCCACACACTGCTGCCAAGATCCCACAACCAACGCCGTAGATTAGCGCAGCACCACTAAGATCCCACAACCCGACTTTGCCCGTGGAGTCGCCATTGACACCCATGGTGAGATTCCTCCTCTATGTGGACAACCGCCGCCCCTGACAAACTGGGGTCTAGTTCGATTTGAAGCCGTCATTACTGTTGATCGGATTGGGCTACTTTGGTTCGATCTATAGCTCACGTAGTTTTGTTGCAAAGTCAGTTGATCAGACCTGTTTTCTGTGTTGAACAAACCTTGTTTGGAGGAATTTTTGTTCAGGCCTGTTCTGCTCGATTGATCATGGCTATTGGCTTGTCGTCTAGTTTTTTGTCCACATCTAATGTTAAGTTAAATGGGCGGAGCTATAAAGGTTATTGCTATTATGATCCCTCCACTTGTAAGATTCAATTCTCTCGAGATGTTCCTTTTGTTGAGGATCATCGATCCTTTCTATGCCTCTCCTTCTATGCGGTCCTCTCTTATTGAGATGGTATCTTTTCTTTTTCTTCCTTCCACTAAACCATCTTCCCATTCTGTTCCTATGCCGCCTATTGAGACTTACTCTACATTTTCTACTATTACACCTTATCCTCTTCATTATACTCGTCGTTCTCGTGTTTCTGTAGATGCTCACTCTCCTCCAGATGATCCATCCCCCCTGGCACGACTACACCTGCTACACCTTGATATGATCTCCGTGACTATCATACTATTAATGCTCCTGATCGCTATGGTTTTGATGTTATTAGTGGTATTAAGGAATCTCCTACTTATTGAGAGGTTGTGGCTATTCTTGAGTGACAGTTGTCCATGACTAAGAAGCTTTCTACATTATAGCGACAAGTACATGAGATATTGTTCCACTTCCCCATCATGCTATTCCAATTACTTGCAAGTGGGTCTTTAAGGTGAAGACTCACTCTTATGGGTTTGTTGAGAGCTACAAGGCTTGCTTGGTTGCTCGTGGTTTTCAACAACATGGTCATGATTATGATCAGACTTTTGCTCCTATTACTCATATAACTACTTTTGTACTCTTATTGTTGTGGCTGCTACTCGTCGGTAGGAGATTTTACAGATAGATGTGAAGAATGCTTTTCTTCATGGTGATTTATAGGAGGTTTATATGCAGCCTCCACCAAGTTTCTCGTGTCCAGATGGACATGTATGTCATCTTCGACGCACTATTTATGGTCTTGAACAAGCCCCTTGCTTGGTTGAACGATTTAGTTCAATTATTCTGAAGGACAGTTTTGCCACCAGTGAGTATGATCCTACTTTGTTTATTCATACTTCTTCACAAGGTCAGATGCTACTCCTACTCTATGTTGATGACCGCGTCGCTATGATGTCTGATTTTGTAAAGCAACGTTTTAGTAAGTAGTTCATGATGTCTTCTTTTGGACCGATTCGCTATTTTCTGGGTATTGAGGTCACTTCTATAGTTGATGGATTTTGTCTGTCTTAGCAACGGTATACTTTGGACTTACTTTCCCGTTTTGATCTTATGAATACCAAAACAGTTGCTACTCCTATGGAGTTTCATCTTCAGCTATGACCAACTGATGGCACGCCTCTTTCCTATCCCTCTCGATACAAACAGATTGTTGGCAGCCTTGTTTATCTTACTGTTATTCGACCAGGCATCTCTCATACTATTCATGTGCTCAGTTAGTTTGTTACTACTCCTACATTTGTTTATTATGCCCATCTTCGTGTGTTAGCCATCTCCAAGGGACATCTCAAGCTTATTTTTCTCAAGCTAAGTGATCTAGTTGATAGACGTTCCATCACTGGTTATTGTATTTTTCTTGGTGCATCTATCCTTGCATGGAAGTTTAAGAAACAAACTATAGTTTCCCACTCCAGTGCTAAGGCTGAGTGGCGAGATCTAACGACTACTATTGCTAAAGAAATTTGGCTTCGTTGGTTATTTGCTAACGTAGGTGTTGTGCTTACTGCACCAACTCCTTTGTTTTGTGATAACACTATTACTATCCAAATAGCTTCTAATCCAGTGAAACATGAGTTAACTAAACATATTGGTATTAATGCTTCCTTCCCTAGGTCTACTATTTCTCATTATTATTTGCCCTCAGAGCTTCAATTTGAAGACTTCTTTAACAAATTATAGACTAGGGAGCAGCATGCTTTTCTTCTTTCCAAAGTCAAGATTGTTGATCCGTCTTGAGTGTCTTGAGTTTGAAAGGGGTGTTATTGAATATATGTTGTATTAGGATTAGGATTAGGACCCACATTGTATGATCTTTTTTTCCTATTCTATCTCTTATATACATTTCCTGTATATATAGACCTCATTTGTTAATGTTAATAACATAGAGTGTTATTCCCTGAACCTAACACTTGTAACCTGGCAAGTAATCTTTATATGGGCACATGTCTTCCTCGTTACCTTTTTCCACTAACATCTCACTAGAATTGACAACACTTTTTGAGAGCAAGAGTTATAAACAAAGGACGGGTGCCACCAACTTGTATGGGAGGTTTCGAAGCCCTAATTGATTTTGATCTTGGTCAGAGTCCTCTTATGATGCAAAGGAAAGTTTGCTCAAAATTAAACAGCAAAAACTCACTTTTCATGATTGGCCAAAGAGTAATCCTCAACTTGTCACGCATTTTGCGACTCTTTTGGATTTACTTCTACTAAGCAAATGCATAACCCTCGAGGCACATAGTGACTAAGAGCGCATTCCTCTAGAAATTGTTTGTATTTAAATATTCTATCCACTTGATCAAACCAATCAACAAAATGTTCACATGAAAACTTTGGAATATCAACCTTGGAGTGATGCTAGCCAATATTTCAAGCAATGTATAAGAGCTTGCTTGGTTTGATGCCACACTTTGTTTTGCGTGCCATACTCTTTGTGGCTATCATTTGATTTGTGGCCATAAAAAAGCATGATATAAAAATTATTGCAAAAGGTCTCACATGTCATCTCACAATTTTTTGTCTAAGAGTTTGTTTGCCACAAAAAATGTGGCACACCACATTTTGCTTAGCATCAAACCAAAGAGCCCTATATCTCAAGCACATGGATAACAAGCATGCAATGGCTTGACTTCAGATTGTCCATGCAAACCGTTTGAAAAATCATCATTGTCGCCCCACCTTTCTCTTCATAGTTGGCTAATAAGCTCCTCTATCTTCTTCCGTAGGCAAGTTGTGCTAGTTAAACTTGCATGGCAGGCTATTTGCCATGGTTTCCATGTGATATCTCAACTCTTAAAGCAACATATCAGACATCGATATCTCTAATGTCGGATCTAGGAATTTAGGGATGGGGTGCGAACCATAGTGATGATGACTATAAAGCGAACTATAACAATTGCGGTGGGCATTGAGTACATGAGATTAGCTAGAGATTGTAGTGATGGCGTTGTTGACCCGGTTGATGAGCACTTGTGATGGTGGCAGTTGTGATGGTGGCAGTTTTGAGTTTTTCAATCTTAGGTGGGGAGATGTGAGATCATACTTTAAAATTAAAAGATGAGATGGAGATATCATAAAGCAATGGTAAAATAAAAAAAACTTATAGATAAATTTCAATTTGTCAAATGAATTCGAGCTAATCACCTATGCCAGCCACAAATATAATTATCTTCTATTTAGGTTATTCCTATTTGAAAATTTGAGGGAAAAAAAAACAAAATGAGTATTCGAGGGTTTGAACTCAAGACCTCACTATCCAAAACCACAGCCAACTCTCCTAACCACCTAAAGCAACATGTAATTAGTAACTAGCTTGAACTTTTCTGAAATTTTGAGGGTGTAACTGTACCCCCAATCCCCTTGCATCAATACTACATCGGCCCCTAGATAGCTTTGCCATCTCTCCCTCATTGCATTAATTCCGGTGAAGGATATGTGACATAAGCTCTAAGATAACGATCATCAGCCATGGAATCAAAGCTTCGCTTTGATACCAAACGAAGTAGCACGGGGAGAGCCACACCACAACCGAATCAAAAGGGCACACTAAAGAAATAAAAAACGGCAATAAATTAGATGAGATGCATCATCACAATCTTAGATTTAATGTTTCTGAAAACTCAGAGAAACCAGATAACTGTATTAATTCTGAATAGCTTGTCTTTACATGAGCTTGACAGCCCTTTATATGTTGGGGTTTGGAGGTAGTAACAGATCAAAACTCTCATAAAAACTAAAAAGAATCAAACTCTATCTAATGTTTTGACATGTGATACAAAAAAGGCATCCTAAATAGCACATTTCTTTTGTTATAGGGGAAAGAAAAAAGCCTTCTCGATGACATGGCTAGCAATTTTATGGCAGATAAGGACACAAATGTGAAGTTGTATTGCCACCAATTCATGTGGTAGGTATATCTCTAATTTAGCAATTCAGTAATCCAAATGTTACATGATATAATCATACGAATAGCCAATTTACTTATTTCAATGGGGAAATTAGTTACTTAGAGGTTTGCTACATAACAATTGCTGTGAGGCCAAAATATAGGGGTCGGGCCCATTTGTCATTGAAATATCAGTGTCTCATAGTTAAATTCAAACTTTTATAATATTATGACACAAATTGTCCCTATTTTAATAGACATCAAAAAGACTATCTATGGACTATGCCCATGGAAGGCAACTATGAGCATTATAGTCTTTTCAAAATTTTGATCGAACAATTTGGGCTACCTCTCCCAGTAAGTGCCTTAACCCTTCCTCAACTTGGTAGAACTTGAACGTACTACCTTGCATGTAAGTATGGCATGCTTTATCACTTGAGCTATTGCTTTGCACAAAGACTTGTGCACGACTATAATGGAATATTCTTATGATGCTAGTGCCTCGATATGACGATTTCAAATGTAGCTTGAAGTAGGTCAAAGGTTTTCTTTTACCAAATGGCCGATATAATAGAATGTAGTTATGAGATGCATCAAATAACATATTTCAGCTTTATGGGCAAGAGTCATAATGGCCACCTGTAAACATGCTAACACACAAGTGAGAGTTGTTGAGATAGGTTAAAATGTTTAACCTTAAATCTCTTTGAACTAGAAGATGGAAGATCTCAATGATTGTAATTTCCTATTTCTCTTCTTCCACTCAAGTAAGAGGTACTTTGTTTAGATGCAATTTGGTTTCTCTTCTCAAATCTATAGTTTGATATAGATTATTATGTAATAAGAAAAAGGTGAGATTGGAGACACCATATTTGTTGAGATCTAAAATTCTCCCATCAATGGAGAAACAAAGGACTATACCACTTATTCAGTGGGTCTAGAATCTAGATTATAATGGTTTAGATTGATTGGATGAATATTTAGAACTCTTATCACAAATACAACTCTAATTTTTACATACAAATATGTTACTACCTCCATTCTTATAAGTGATGTTATAGGAATTATCGTATCCAAAACAGTGGTATTCTACGATTTTGAAAAATATGCCCAAACCTTCCTAAATTACCCTTTAACAATTATTTCATTTAAACATTAAACACTACCCACAAAACAATGTAGCCTCCAGTTCTCTGTCATCTACCCCATTAATCACAATCATTAATATGGGTACAACAGTAATATTGTACCATTTCTTAATAGTTGTGCGCACAAAGACTCAAATATCACTTTTAAAATAACAGAGAAAGTATTATAGTAATTGATGCATTTTACTATACTCCCTATGTGACAAAATGTTACAAAATAAGTGATGTTTTAACAATTTTCACATAGATTAGGAAATGACAAATTACTTATCTAGCCTATATTAATGGGGGTCCAATTGGAGTGACTAATTGTGTGTGTGAGTGGTTGGTTGGTGGGGGTGGGTAATAACGTGTTTAATACAATTGGTAAGTTGGAATGGGTAACCTCGTGCATGTTTATATTCTCTATTTAAGGCATTCTATTACTCCATGAATAAAACAAAGGAAATTGCAAATTAGGAAGATTGATGCTTATTTACGTTGAAATTGTGGAACACCACTTATTCTGTAACAAAATACTTTTGCTAAAACATCACTTATTTTGCAACATGAGTATATTTTTCTCTATCTTTAAGTTCTAAAAATTGGTTACAAGATTATGCCATGCAATTGCTTCAATTTTTTGGATAGTTTTTGCAATGTGAACACAGAGCAATGTTATTACTTATCAAACGAGTGCCCTCTTTTTCTCCAATTTGCCTATCAAATTAACCTTCCCTAGCTCATGGCAAGCACAAGAGAGATGCTGAGACTTTTTGATGGGACAATTCTCCAACTCTCCATAGTCTAATTTGGAGCTAGGGCTTCTACTCAACCAAGGTTCCATTTGGGCATATATGATGAATTGCACATCAGGTAAGATCAATCAGCTCATGGACACTAGAAGATGCATCTTATGGCACACACGATGAACATTGACATCATTGCACATTGTCGTTAAAGTATTATAAACAGGTTATCTGGCGATTATACTTACTTATGAGTTCCTACTCCATTACGATGATTTATAATTTCTACTCAACTATGATAACTTGAGTGCTTGACCATCACTTTTGCAAAATATATCATGTAAGAACAATATTTCTGTTCACAAAAATCGTTGCTTCAAAACTTTCTATAAACACTTTTTCTTGTATTATCCACATTAAACATATGAGTATATATATGTAACCGCCATCCACCGGATAGAGTAAAATCTCCTGTCATGAGTTATTGAATGGTTGTTTAATCACTGGGAGATATTAAAATACATTCCGCATGACCTGTTTTTTTTTTTTTTGTTTCCTCTTATGCTCATTTGGTGATCTTATTCTTATAGGACAAGTTTTGCCAAGGGGGGCTTGAATATATGCCCACCTTAAGCTTTATATTGCACAAGTGCCCATCTTAAATCAGAAATTTCATAAATGCCCGTCTAAAAGGACTCAAAGCCTTAATCATACACAATCCATGTGACAGTTTATTAGGGTGGTCAAGTCATGAAAGTATCTTTGTACGCCTCCTATCACACAAATAAACAAAACAGATCACAGGTCCTCACCCTCATATCATCCCACTGTCCCCTCATACACACCTATGCCACCCCCTCGAAACACCTCCTCCGCCCACTCATTTAATGCACCAGCACCCTACAGCGGCAGCACCCTCTTCTCCCGGTGGCACCCAATAACACCCCTGCACTCCAGTGCCACCCTCATCACTCCTACAGCCTACATCACCACCCCCACAGTCAGAGAAGCACACTACTGGCCGCATCAACAACACCACAAGTTCTGTCCATACCACCACTTCCTGCTCATTCAATGATCGGTACTTGGGGTCTTGGCAGCAAAGGTCATCCAAGGATATTTTGGGTACACAATTACACATCCTCCACAAAAGTTAACAATCGACATACTCTCTATGTTTCATAATATAAGACGCCACCTTTCTTTCTTTTTCTTGTTTCACAATATAAGGCCTCCATTGAAATCAAGACTTTAGTTAGTGCGATTTCACCACTCCTACCCAAATCCAAATAATACCATTCTCTCTCCAACAATCTCTGATATAATCAATAAGGGTACAACCACAGTTACTAGGGTCATTGAGGAAGCAACTAGAAGATAGGGTCATTGAGCTGTGAAAAGCAGACAGAAAAAAGAAAAACCAAAGGAGAAATTGCTGGAGCCTACAAGCAGCTGTGGCATTCTGGCGGGAGGTTTCTCTCCATGAGAAATTGTTGGAATTCGTAACTATGATTACACCTTTGAGAAAGAAAACTATGCTTCATTTTTTCTAAAAGAAGTCATCTTATCAACCTCTGTTTGTAAGCATCTTATTAACATCTTTTTAGTTCGAATTTTCATTGGAACATGAGTGACCACTGTCTTGTACCAGGGTCATCATCCCGGAATTGACTGGTTCGTGATCCTCGTCACTGATTAGTGTCCCGAAGAGGTATACCTCCATCGCACCGCATTTTTGTTAGATGGCATACTACATACCGCAATCCCATTCCCGACCCATTCCTTGATGCACCATGTTTCAGATAACTATAAGTACAACAATCTCTAATATAATTAATAAGGGATAGTCTTTTTTTTTTCTATTTCCTTAGATTTCGACCTCCTTAATCCTTGTACACAAGCCCATGCAATGGGGCATCATATTGCGAAACGACACAAGAATTTACTTGCAATTTAGTTATTATTTCCTTAATCATCAGTGTTCTAAAAATAGGCCTAGACAGTGCCTAGGTGCTAGGCGGCCAACCTCCACAATTTTTGTAAAATCGGTTGTCTGGGCGCCAGATAGTACTAGGTGGAGCTAACATGCACTAGGCAGTACTTAACAAAGTTAGGCGGGCTGTTTTTTAAGTTTCTGGTTTAATTTTGATGTGATAAATTGTTAATTATAAATTGTGACTTAAGTTTAATATGATAAATTATTAATTATAAGTTTGTGACTTAGGTTTGATGTGATAAATTATTAAAATGCAATTTTTTCATGACACAGAGACATACATTATAAACTGCATTTAGACTACCTGTGCCGCCTAACTGCAGTTTATACTGCCAGCCTTGCCTTCTTGAACACTGTTAATCATGCAAAAAGGGCATGGAAGCTTCCCACGGTCCTCTTTAGATTGGCATTTAAGAAATTTCTAGCTTAAAATAGGCATTTGTGCAATATATAGCCTTAAAATGGGCATATATTCTAATTCAATTGTCCCTTCGCAAATAAAGGCAGGTCTAGCAGTACAACTTGCTTATTCCCTCTGCGTCAAGTGTGTTCCCTCGTGTTGCTCTTTTTGTGATACATGAATCAGAACATTTGGTGTTTGGTCCAGATCACCGAGACCGATGTGTGAACCGACAAGATTGAGAGCAGGTATAGTAGTAATGACTAATGAGTTCAATTTTAAGCATTGCAAAAGTCAATTTAAGCAGTGTCCTACAGTTAAAAAGTTTACCTTCTCGTCGATTTCGAAGTAGTCAAGCTCGTCTAGGAGGTTTCTCGCTTCAGCCGCCAGCCGCCGCACTTCCGCGAGCGACTCCGCCAGCTGCTCGTTGCCGATCTTCCTCCCACCGCCGCCGCGCGCCGCTCCGAGGACGAGGTTAGCACGCCGCAGCTCGGTCTTGAGGCGGGCGACCTCGTCGCCGAGACCTTGCCGAGCAGCCCACGCCGCCACGCGGTCGCCGATGAGCCTCTCCAGCACCACGCCGACCAGCCATAATGCCGCTCCGGCGGCCTGGCCGACGGCGTCAAACGGGAGCGGCATTAGCTGGGAAGGGTAGTGAGGGAGGGAGGAAGGTCAAGAAGGTCTTGGACGAGACTTGCTTGGCTACTGCTGATTGAATTTTATAATGGAGCGGGCGATGTTACCGACTGAAGGGGGAGAAGTTGCGGTGACCTGAGTAGTTGACTGAAGCGGATTGATATCATCTGCCGGACTGCCTTAGGCTGTCTCCAACGGCCGCACTCCAGCCGGCGCGCGTCGCGCGGCTCTTATTTGCTCGCCGTGTATCGGGCATGATGGAACGTGGTGGACATTGGATCAAGCGTCAGGTGTGATCTCGGCTCACAGGCCGTAGCGCTGTTGGAGCAGAGGCTAGTGCGAGCACATGCGTTTTGTAGGCCTACAATTTTCTCCATCTTACCACTAACACACAAAAAATGTCCAATAATATGTGGGCCCAAGAATGACGTAGCCCAAATATCATATCTCCATTTGTGCGTCGTGCACAATTGATCCGTTTGAGACCTAGTCTTGGTTTTCGCACTAAACTCGCCCAGATTCTAATATGCGGAATAACGGGATCTTACTCGGAAATACCGAAACCCAAAACAATTGCACAACTCTTTATTTCAAAGAGGGCTTTACACGTCGAACGTTAGGCACACTTGCCTACGTCGAAGGAACTATAAGTGTCTAAAACTCAAATAAGTTCTATGACTCTTCGATTGAGTTCGATGATCTAAACTAGACCTATTACAAGGTATTTATAGTCCAATCGTATGAGTACGTATCAGACTTAATAATCATAAACGTATTACACTCATATAACTAACTTAACTAATCCTAAACAGATAAGCTTAGTTATATATATAGGATTACAATTCCGAACAGGGAACGAATTTCTTTTCCTGGTCGCGAACCAATCCATGGTCGCGGACTCATCCAGGTCGCGAATCCTTTCCGAACACGGTTAAGGTCGCGAAGCCGCATGCGATCAGGACTTGGAGATCCTCCCGGATCATGACTCCCTTGTTGAGAAGGAGCCAACCCCTGTTGCGACCTCTCGATCAAACTGGAGATGTGGAAATTGGGTTTGTCCATCTTCTTTTGTGTACCACTTTGCCACACGTGCTCGTTGATCTTTCCGACCGATTCGAAAAGTCTCCTTTATGCCACTGTGGGTGGTAGTCACCTTCCTCTCCAGAATCACATCGTCACGTAAAAGTTCGCCTCGTTGATAGACCAAGTCTTCAACGGATGGTACTATGGTATCTGGCTCATCATCCAACATTGAAGGCTCGAAGGGTTTGAGGTGCTCAACATTGACAACCGAGTAAATATCCATGTATGGAGGTAACTCAAGCTGACAAGCATTATTACCCACTTTCCGCAAAATCCGAAAAGGACCATAACGAATGGGTTTGAGTTTCTTACCTTCACCTTTAAGTCTCTCCTTACTCAAATGTAACCATACCATATCACCTTCTTGAAATTGCGCATCAACTCGGTGCCGATCATGTCGCGCCTTGTACTTGAGTTGAGCTTTCAGCAAGTTCTGTTCAACCTCACGATGAAGTCGTTGAATACCTTCCAGGAACTTTTGTGCTCGATCCTGATCAGATGCTTCCTTCCTGTTCTGTGCTGAGGTAGGGATCACAAACTCCATATCGAATGGACTCTGTGGTAGAAATCCTAAACAGACCTCAAACGGTGACTTTCCAGTTGAACCATGCACTGCTCGATTAAAAGCAAATTGCAGGTACGGTATGCTTTTATCCCAGGTCTTCGGGTGCTTCGAGTTATATCCTCTCAAAAGATGAACAACTGTTCGATTAACCACCTCGGTTTGACCATCAGTTTGCGGATGAAAAGCAGTACTCCTCTTTAGCTTGGTGTCCATCATCGTCCAGAGCGATCGCCAAAAGTGACTAAGGAACCGGGTATCGCGATCAGACACAATAGAAGTCGGCAGTCCGAAGTGTGTCCAAACGTGTTGAAAGAATACCCGAGCTGCCTCTTTTCCCGTGATAATCTTCCGACAAGGTATAAGAACAATCATTTTGGAGAACCGATCAACGACCACGAATAGATAGTCGTTGCCACGTCGGGTCTTAGGCAATCCTCCCAAGAAATCCATAGATATGCTTTCCCATGGTCGCGATGGAACTGGCAAAGGAGTGTACAAACCTAATTTTCGGTTTGCCGGTTTCGAGATGCTGCAGAGACCACAGCCTCGAACAAACATAGCCACATCTTGCTGCATACGCGGCCAGAACACATGTCGGTGAAGATTTTGCAACGTTTTTGTAACCCCAAAGTGACCAGCTACCTTCGATGTGTGCGCTTCTCGCATCCATTGAGTTCGAGGTGCTCCACGAGGTATGCAAAGTAAATTGCCCATGTACAAGAGTCCTTCTCGACGAACGAACTCTGTAGGGTTCCCTGTTTCAACCTCAGTCAGTGCTGTTTGAAAATCAGGGTCTTCACTGTACATAGTGACATAGTCATCATGACATGATGGCTCGATCTGCATGAACGCTGATAAACAGAGGGTTGTAACTGGTGGTCGCGACAACATGTCTGCCAATTTGTTGTGTACGCCCTTCTTGTACTTAATCACCAGATTGAACTACTGCAGATATGACATCCACTTCATGTGCCGAGCTTGCTGTAGCTTGGACTGAGTTTGCAAATATTGCAATGGTTGATGGTCGGTGTGGACAACCGTCTCTTTACCCAAGAGGTAGCACCGCCAATGTTTCACGGCCTGATGCAGTGCGCATAACTCCTTATCATAAGTCGGGTAGTTCTTCTGAGCTCCCTGGAATAACTCGGAGTGATATGCCACTGGTCGACCTTCTTGCATGAGCACTACGCCCATCGCGTAACCTGAGGCATCGGTTTCTAGCTCGAATGGTTTCTGGAGATTCGGCAAAGCTAACACAGGCGCCTCGCTGATCTTCCTTTTCAGCAAGAGAAACGTGTCCTCATGTTTCCCTGTCCACTCAAACTTCTGATCGATCCTGGTTAACGCATGCAATGGAGAAGCCACAATCGAGAAGTGTCGGATGAACTTCCGAAGATATTGGCATGCTCCCACAAAACTACGCACGTCCGTAACTGGTCGCGGTCGCGGCCACTCGCGAATCACTTTTACCTTATCTGGGTCGATTTGCAACGTACCGTTGCCGACCAGGAATCCAAGGTAAAGTAGAGTTTGCTGGCCGAACTCGCACTTCTTACGGTTGAGGCGAAGTCGATGTTGCCGAAGCTGATCGAACACCTTTTCAACATGAATGAGGTGCTCGTCCCACAAACGACTATAAACCAATATGTCGTCGAGATACACGATCACAAAGTCGTCGATGAACGGTCTCAATACGTCATTCATAAGACGCATGAAAGTTGCCGGGGCGTTGCAGAGACCAAACGGCATGACCAGCCATTCGATCAGACCTTGTCGTGTTTTGAATGCGGTCTTCCACGTATCCTCCTCTCGGATGCTGACTTGATGATATCCTGACTTAAGATCCAATTTGAAGAAGACAACAGTATGCTTCAATTGGTCTAACAGGTCGTCAATACGGGGAAGGGGGTACCGGTTCTTGATGGTGATCTTGTTCAGTGCTCGATAGTCGATGCACATACGCCAAGTCCCATCTTTCTTTGGTACTAACACCACAGGAGATCCACAAGGTGAACTACTCGGTTGAATGACACCATTGTTCAGCAACTCACCAAGTTGTCTCTTGATCTCTTCATTCTCCAATACTGAGTTGCGATACATACTCAGATTGGGCAGTGTCGCATCGGACACAAGCTGAATTTCGTGCTCGACTGGACGTTTCGACGGACGACCCTGGGTAGTCTCGAACAGATCACTGTATTTCTCCAGCAGTCCCGACAAACGACCAGAATCCTCTCGGCACGCCAGCGACAATGCTGGTCGAGTACCCTCACCTTGATCAATGGGTCGAATCATGACAAGCACATACTTGTGACATGCATTAACAATTCGTTTGGCTTGATTTGCGGTAATCAAGTTCGAAGTGTTGACGTGGATGTCTCTACTGATCACGAACTTAACTCCGTCTTTGGTGAGGTCGTATTCTTGCGCTCGCCGATGGAAGTGAGCGTCTCGATCATACAGATACGGACTCCCAAAGATCACCTGACAGATATCGATAGGGACAACATCGCATTGTACCTCATCGATATATCGTGCAGAGATCGCAAACTTCAACACACACTGACTCGTAATCTGTTGGTTCACGTCGGATGTAAACCAACCCAGCGGATATGGTCGCGGGTGTGTGGTTGTCTTCAAACCAAGTCGCCGAACCAGTCCAGCGGAGACCAGATTCTTCTGACTTCCTGGATCGAATATCGCTGCGACCACTTCGTGCTTCACCTGGATGTTGATGGTGAACAAGTGCTCCGTTGGGTGATGGTCGTTCGGTGGATCGGAACCCTTCTCCTTCGGCATTGCCATCAGAGACAAGGTCGTATCCGCCTCGTTAACCGAATTCACTCGGACAACTTCTTCGTCGGGTGAAGTCACAGTAGCCGTGGCTGTTCTTTTCCCTGGTCCGTTTTTCTTTGGTCGAAGTTCAGGATGAAGCTTGTAACATTTGTCCTTGGTATGCCCCGCGACTTGACAATTTTCGCAAAAGGCACCCGTGCCCGATTTTGAAGCGTTCTTCTTCGGACTCGGCTTTTTCTTTGTCGAGGTCACACTTTTCTTCGTGCTTTTGTCGCTGCGGGATTTGTTCTTCTTCTCAATCGCCATAGCAGTTGTGCTCGCGGTCGCAATGTCTTGGACACCGAACAGACTTAGCTCAGTACTGATCGATTTCTGAAGTCCAGATGTGTACTTCCGAAATACCTGAGGGTCGGATAGTGAGATGCCAATGACCATTGCTTGTCGCCGAAACTCTGTCGTATAGTCTTGGACGGTCTGGTCGCGCCGTTGGTACAATCTGTGCCAACGCTCCCATCTCTCCTCAAGGTAACCCATCGGATAGAATTCTTGTCGCAGAAGTCGTTTGAATTGACCCCACGCAAGGTCGTCAGCTTCACCACTGGCGACAAGGGCCTTCCACCATGTCTTGGCGTGGTCCTTCATCTTCAAAGGTGCAAATTTGACCTTTTGAGCGCTACTAAACCTTTTCAGGTCAAAGTAGGTCTCAAGTTGGTCGATCCAAGAATCCAGCTTCTCGGCATCGATCACCCCATCATATATGGGTATATCAATCTTAGTGTCGACTTTAAAAGATCCGACAGCTAAGGAGGTGTTGGCGAGGTCGTCGGTCTTGTGGTCGCCTTCGTCTTCATCTTCGTCTGCCCTGCGCAAGTCTTCACCAGTCTTCTCACCCATAACCTTCTCTACTTCAGGAGATACAATCATGGCATGCTGCTTAATCCAAGCAAGCACGGTTTCCATGTCGGTGGAGAGCTTAGCCACTTTTTCGGCTAGGTTAGCTTGAACGGAGGTATCGTCATACATTGTCGGAAACGCGGCTGTAGGAACCGTCAATTGATCGCCTGGAGTTTCGCCGGAGATTTTGTAACCCTGGCGAGTCTTCACCATCCACAGGATAGGAAAGTTGCTCTGATACCAACTTGATCCGTTTGAGACCTAGTCTTGGTTTTCGCACTAGGCTCGCCCAGATTCTAATATGCGGAATAACGGGATCTTACTCGGAAATACCGAAACCCAAAGTAATTGCACAACTCTTTATTTCAAAGAGGGCTTTACACGTCGAACGTTAGGCACACTTGCCTACGTCGAAGGAACTATAAGTGTCTAAAACTTAAATAAGTTCTATGACTCTTCGATTAAGTTCGATGATCTAAACTAGACCTATTACAAGGTATTTATAGTCCAATCGTATGAGTACGTATCAGACTTAGTAATCCTAAACGTATTAGACTCATATAACTAACTTAACTAATTCTAAACAGATAAGCTTAGTTATATATATAGGATTACAATTCCGAACAGGGAACGAATTTCTTTTCCTGGTCGCGAACCAATCCATGGTCGCGGACTCATCCAGGTCGCGAATCCTTTCTGAACAATGTTAAGGTCGCGAAGCCGTATGCGATCAGGATTTGGTCGCGAAGCCGCATGCGATCAGGACTTGGAGATCCTCCCGGATCAACAATGAGGCCAATGGGCCCCACAAAAAGTGTGTAGATACATGAGTGCACCTGTCTCAAGTCACACACAAGTTACCGCGTCACCCACACTCAATGGCATGTGGGTCTTAGATTACGTGTCCCCACATGTCAATAGAATGGGTTATTGTGTGCATCGTGCGTAGAGAGAGAAAGCAGACCCCACCAAGCATCGAAGGATTCACACACATACATAGCCACTGCTAACACCCCACATGTCAGTGACATATCCATAATTAGCTATTGGAACATTTTAAAAACAACTTTTTTCGTCACTCGATGCACATGATGCAAGTGTTGCACACCTCATTCGCTCGCCCGCACGCACCCATTAGCTGACAAGTAGGTCCAGCGGTGGTTTGGCCTACTTGTCAGCCTAGAAAATTTCTGAGATATTTGTTTTTTTTTTGTGTTTAGGGATAGGAAAAGTTTTAAATAAAATGTTGTATTTTTTTAAGATGTGACACACTATCTCTCATCTAAAGCCAATACATTAGAGATTTGACTCTATAATTACAAGTCGTGCTTAAGAACCAAGTACGATTAGAGATAGCATTAGACTCAATCGAGAGCCGAGTGTAGAGATTCTTCCAAATTCTATGTGTGCCAAGAGATATTCGAAGTGTCCAGTATTTCAATGAATTGATTTTTAAAGGAGAAAGAAAACAATAAAAATATTTATGTATTAGAGGGGAGAGAAAAATAATTAAAGAATGATTCACGATATAAATCGAGAGAGAATCAAATAAAAAAAAAGAAAAAAGTTGGGCAGCGAACTCTCCTCCTCTTCCGAAAAATTTTTTTCCTCCGTGCGGCCACACGCCTTGATAGGTGCTCGTGTTGGACTTTGTCTTAGGGCACTCCAATGTTGTTGCCGACAACAACACAAAAAATAAAAAACTTGTTCTTTTGGTTGGTAAAGTAGGCAAAACCAGGGCATTGCTTTCTCTGCTGGTTGTGGCTCCAACCTACAACAAGCACGAGGCTCACTTCTCGATTTTTGTGCACAATCTTGTTCTCTCTCCTCAATAGTAAAAAAATAAATAATTCTTCTGCAATTATTTCTCTCCTCTAGTTGCCCCTTAGTCCATGCATTGAAGAGAAAAGCTAAAGGAAAGCTAAGATGGTGTGGCAATCCTTAGCTCCTCTTTACCCTTACAGGAGTAAAGATTTTGCACTCTTTTATCCCCACAAAAAACCTTAAAATAGTTAGATCAAATAGGTGAGATATAAACCTTATTTTTTTCTTTCATATTAATTTACACCATTCAGATTCTGATGAGATAGTTGAGATTCTCAGAAAATCCCAATCCGACACAAGTGTGTGTTTAGCTTAAAAGTTACTTAAAGGGAAAAGCCTTATTTTAGACTCTTCATAAGTTTTTTTTATAAGCTATATTTTTCTAATACTTTATTTTGTTAAAGCAACTTTTGGTTCGGATCCTATTTTAGTCCTATTTAAAAATCATAAAATTTGGTAAGTTTTGTATTGTTGCTATGTGGGACTAGACCCCATTTGTTAGTGGGGTGGATGACTTTTTGATTAAAGTTAAGTTGTGGGACTAAAATAGAACTTTTTCGTATAAAAATACTCATTTTTTTAATTAAACTAGCAGAAGTAATATTTAAACTTGAATAATTTTCACAAAGGAGTAAATACAATTTTTTGTGTCTCTTTATTTTGCCTCTGAGCTCAATATGATTTTTCTACTTCAAAACAGGTCAAATCAATCCATTTATTTATAAAACCATATATCTTGTAGCCCTAAATAGTTTTATGAGTTGTTTGTATGACGTGTTTTTGGGTGCATAGATGATGCATTGATTTATGTTTATGTCAATGGGTTGGAAATATAAAAGCATCTCATTTTCTTCCCCTTCAACACATTGGGCCAACGTTGGGTGAACTGTGTGTGCTTATCTTGATTGCCTAGGATACAGTCACACACACAAAACATAAAACTAACAACCTACTTAAGAATACATTAATATAACAACAATGATCACAATCGAGCTAGACCAACAGGCCATAGTTTTCACATCATTAAGTTCATAAAAGATAAGTTTTCAACAAAAGATCACAATCGAGCTAGACCTATCCACAGTCATAACTCAACTGCGGTGTGTAACCCTACTCCTGGTCTTCGTTGGTGCATTCGTCCTAGTCTTGTAGGATTCCTATTCAGCTACATCTTCAACAATTGGATTGTTGGTTTAGCAAGAGTGAGTACGGCGTATTCAGCAAGTCACGAATACAATAGAAATATTTACATACATAGTTCATGACAATTGATTGAAATGATAGGGAATAAGCTTAAGTTGAAATTCATGCTACTTATACTTTAGCATAATTAACTTTTAAATGTAAGTGAAGTGAAAAACTATTTGATTGAAATCCAGGTTTGTGGTATTTCAAAAGTTAGTGGTGGCCATCCTTTGACCAACCCAAATTTTATTAACAATTCCTCAATAGTACTTGTGTCGCATCGACGTAGATAAAACCCACCACGCACCGGCCCCAAAGGTCCAGGGGATTAGAGTATTCAAATACATTTTCACACTCAACTAAGTTGTACCAATTTACCCACAAGATCCCTCAACCTAATACTGTCGGCTACGACATATCAAGGTTTCGCTCGATCACGCAACCATAAGCGTGCAACTGAGTTGAGGCAACAAGATGTTTTGCTATACCTTGTACACATCTCATTCCTACCCAGTAGTTGGACAAATTCCCTATCCTAGTATCGTTGTGACAACCTTAAACCACCACCCCAGGGTCACCTCTCCCCATTACTAGGTCAACACAATGGTATTGAAATCAACAATGGTAAGAAATGAAATAACAACGTTGATAATTGTCATATATGTGCATACTTTCCATATATTTTAACCCCCGATCATGCACATTTAGTCATATAAGGCGATATTTGCATTCATCATACACATCTTTATCATCAAATCGACTGTATTATTCGTGTTGTGATTTTATTGTAGGTCGATGCGATTTAGGTGGCTTTTGGCTAATGGATTGCGTCTCATCGGCCAAACCTAACCCTCGGTCGATTCCGGATAGAAGCACGTGTTTCTACGGACGCGTAGGAACTGACCGTGCTGAAATCGGAGTCTCTAGTGACTCGGAATCTCAATTCCTTTCAGTTGAGGACCTTCCTATAAATTCTTTAAACCTCAAACACCCTTTTTACAAAACAACCTAGACTCATAAATCTAAACCCTAACTCGAGAAGAACCTTTTTGTGATTTCTAAAACCCCGAGGGCCTTTTTGCAAAATCGCCTTTCTGCTCTAAACCTAGCCGCCGACCACGGTTCCTCTTTGAGCCTGATTTTTTGTATCTTATCTTCTTCTTCTACCTTTACCTCCAGCTTCCACACCTCCTACCACCACACTAGCGGCCGCCAGGCTGTAGACCGCCAGTGCCATCTTTGCACCTCCGTGCAGCTCTTTCTTCTTCTTCCTCCTTCCTTTATTCTTCTTCTCTGTTACTCCTCCTCCACTTTTAGCTTCACCACTGCTTCCTCTCCGATCCCGGCGCCGTTCGCCGCCGTAGTGACAGCGGTGGTGACAGTTGTCGTCTCCTCTTCTCCTCACCTGCAGCTTCTTCTTCTGCTTCCCCCAAAACGATCCACACCTCCTACCACCCCCGGCCCTAGCCGGTTTCTTTGCTTCCTCTCCGATTTCGTTCGCCGCCATAGTGACAACGGTGATGAACGGTGGCCCCCTTCTTTCTCTCTCTCCCCTCTTAGATCTTGTCGCCGCCTCGCGTCATCTTCTCGGTGCTCCATCCTCACCTCTCCATTCTCACCCTTATCCGGCTCTTTCTTTCTTCCTCTTCTCTCACTTTCTCTGCTTCCTCACTCCTCAGCGCCGCTGCCTCTCATACACGCCACGCGTCGCCACCTAGATTCGCTCCCGCGCTCGCCGCCTCCCTCTCCACCGAGCCGCCCTCGGATCGGCCCGATCCCGCGTGCGCTCGCCGCCTCCCGCCTGCTGCGCCGCCTTTGTCCTGTGTCTCGCCGTCGCCGCACGCTTCCTCTCCATGACCGCAACCACCATTTGCTCCACCTCGGCCCATCTTCTCTCTCTTCCCTCTTCTTCTCCCAAATCCGCCGCCGCCTTCTTCCCTCTCTCTCTTCTCTACTCCCAAAAAGCTGCTGCACCGCGCCTCCCGCGCCCGTCGGCTCCTTCGTCACCGCATCACCCACTTGCGCCATAGGCCGCTGGCCACGTGCCGTGGGCCGGCGACGGAGACCTCTCCATCAACTACAGCTCCCTCGACCACCACTCTGGCGCCGTGACAACCGCACCCATGACCACTCCGACGACCATACCATCGCCTTCGACCTTGACCACAGCAACTTCATCGACGACCACTACGACTACCACTTCCTCAGCAGCGAGCTCCTACTTCCTCGACTCCAGCAACAGCTGAGGTCCAATTGCTTCCTCAACCTCGACAACTCCAACTCTCCTTCCACTTCCATGGTCACGACTTCAGTTCTCCAGTGAGCTTCTCCAGCAACTCGACAGCAAGCATTGGTGATCAAATCTCTTCCCATACTTTGTTCTTCAATTTTGACATGAACTGCCTGTGATGTATGAAATTCAATGTGTTTGTTAATGTGAAACTAGAACATGTCTTGTGATGTATTTCATTGCTCCTTTATTCTATAATCCTATTGATGTGGTGTTTCATTGTTATTGGAAAGTTATTTGAATCATTGAGGTACAAGAAACCCTAAGTTCTGTTCATCTGATGTCACTTCTATTGAAAGGTTTTGGTATTAGTACTCGATGAAATTGATGGATTGAAATTCTGAAAATCAAATCCAGTGAATGCAATTGATTCAGTCCTATGATTTGGAATGACCTCCAACTACTTTGAGCTTTTTTGTGTGTGTGATTTTCTTGTTTTGTTGAACTGATTGTGTTGTGAATTTTAACTGTCTGTTCTGAACTGAATATTGCATGTGTTGTGCAATGACTCTTGTGGACTGAGGCCTAAACATCCTATTCAATGACTTCATTCTTGGGTTTAAATGAGAGTGCAGCGAATGTAACTGCTGACAGAAGTTTCTATTGAGATGTGTTCTTTTAAAGCTGAATTGTGTTGAATTCTGGATTTGCCGCTTGTGCTTGTTGTTGAGTCATGGTTGAGAGGAAATGTAGAGGATTGGTGTTTGCTTTATACTTGTGATTCGTTGATACTTGCCGTAGATTGTGATTGATGATGGTTGTCTGCACTGCCTCACGTGCTACAACTACACAATTTCTTTCTATCGCTTGTATTACGAAACACTAGTCCAGAACGAACACTAGTCACTTGTCGATGGGATCACCTCCCTCTTTCTTTCATTTGATTTATTTTCATTTCCCATCGATTTAGTTTAGTTCTACATGATTCGTTTTCTCTAGTCCCTGTGGAAAGAACGATATAGAATACTCGCCTTACTGCTCCGTTCTCGTCCTCTTGCGAGATGATCTAGGTCAGTATCAAACGTCATCCAACAGAAATGGTCTAAGTACTTGATATAATTACTAAGTTAGACCCATCCTATACCAAGTTTTTGGTTAATACATATGCATGCCACATAGAAATACAACACAAGATTCTAGTTATTATGTCCAAGAAAAGCAACCAACCACTTTCCGACGAGTGCATAAATCCATCCATACTATCCAATCCTTACCATCGGACTTACATTTAGTAATTTCAAAAACAACAATATTTCACATAAATTATAGGATTGGGTTTCATGATTTATCATCAAATTTCAGCATAATTGCTCAATCTTTCTATACTAATATCATTCAATAAGGTTTAACAATTCTAGAGTGACATGGCACTATCAAGTCAAGGAAGGTCTAAGTAAGCTAGGATACTAACTAAATATATGTCATTCTAACATATATGTATGATCAAGAGATCTTGTTACATAGCATACATCATATTGTCACTACTACAGAATATAATATCACAGTCGGTTCAAAACAGTCATCACAGACGGTTCTGAACCGTCAATGATATTCGAGTCAGTGATAGTCTGAGTACTATCACTGACGGTTTTCAACCGTCTGTGATATTTCCTATCACAGACGGTTTTGAGCTCAAAACTGTCTATGATAACTTCTCTTTACAGATGGCTCTAAACTCAGAATCGTCTGTAATGTTGATAATTTTTTTATGATTGCTTTGTTTTCTTGGCTAGCCTCAGGAATCATGCTAGCCATGTCCTTTGTACATTAGCATTTCAGATATATATACACACACAACCAGCACTTGCACATATACATTTCAGCATTTCAGATATATATATATATATATATATATATATATATATATGTAACATCCCAAATTTTGCCATCTCTTTAGCTTGCCAGTCAGCGTATCTTTATTGGATTCTCGAATGTCTCAACCCCATTTTTGATCTTTATCTCAGAAATATGATTTTAGGTATGCCACTACCTTAATTTAAAAAGTTGGCAGCTAAACCCCACCTTTCAGACCATTTTCGCTTTTTAATCGAAAAGTATCGCAGATCAGTTCTTTTCAGATTTGTCAGAAGCTCAAAAAGATCAAAAGTCTCAGACCATCTCCAAACTTTGATCTGATTCAGTGAATATCTCCCCTTCACTATTCTGAACATTTTTTCCTTTTGGAAGAATTCCAAAAGCTCAACCGAAACCCTAGTTTCAGTCTCGCCAAAGTTTCAAACCCTAATTACCCTGTTTACCCTAATTACCCTGTTTTCGATTTTTGTCAAAACCATCAGATCTTATCGGATTTTACCATTTTTCCTGCTAGATGAGTCCAAGAGATTTAGTAACACTCATCTGCAAAACCAGATCTCAGATCAGCCCTCCGGATCTCCAGATTTGCAAATAGGCCCAAATTCCCGAAACAAATTCCTTATAGATTGGTCCAAATCTTTGCAGAACAGTCCCTGGTGCAGGTTTCTGAAATTACAAATCAGCCCTAGCTTTCTTTTTCAGCCCTTTTCGACCAGCCCCTGGTCGTTGCTCTCGACCAGCGCCCCGCCGCTTCGCCTCGCCGCTGAACTCGCCGCCGGTGAAAGATCCCACGCTGCCACCATCACCGCCACGTAGCCACCACCTGTGCGCAACCGTGCCGCCACCGTGGAGCAACCTCAGCCGCGCTGTGCCGTGTTTTCCCCCCGCGCGCATGCTCCAGCAGCAACAAACCAGCGCCACGTTGCGGCCATGCCGAGACCAGCGATCCCGTCGCCCTGCTCCAGCCGGATTTTTGGCGTGATCCCCCTTCTCTGGCACAGTCGTTGCCGCATCCCAACACCATCTCGATTCCACATCCGGTGTCAGCCGCGAATCCTGTTTGATATGCTTCAACTCCCGAGAGCCCAGCCCTTCGCCTATATAAGCTTCCCCCCTCGTCCAGCATTTCTTCGCACCACCCCTCAGCTGCAGGCTTCAGCTTCTAGCACCAGAGAGCAACTAATTTTCCCCAGCGCCGCCGTGAAGACCTTCTTCCCCGGCGAGCCACTTCTGGAGCTCACGGTGCCAGCCTCAACCGTAGCAGCTCTCTCCAAACCAAGGCCACCAGTGAGTTACTCTCATCGCCCTCTCCGTGTCATAGCATCTAATTGGCCCCCGGAGAACCTTAACGCCGGCGATCACCAGAAAAGCCCAAAACCCCTGTTTCCCCAATGCTGCCTGATTCAATCCAAATTAGCCCTCGTGCCAGTGGAAGAAATTGTTCAGCACACTCCATTTAGCAAGCCTACCAATCTGGATTTTGAAATTGGATCAAGATTGTGGCTATCCCCAATTTGCACGCCACCAGTAAACTAGCCCTCGTCGCCAGGCCACTCCGGTCATCCCTCGACCAAATTAGCTTCACCAGTAGTCTCCATACTTCACCCTCTCACTCCCAGAGCAAAGAATCGAGTTCAAACTCTCTGAATCGAAAACCCCCAATTTATATGTCGTCTTCTCCAACGCCGGTCGCCGGAATTCTTCCCCGACCGATCTAGCTCCGGTCACTTTGTCCCTCAAATAGATTCCAAGACCCTGAGCAATATTGTCTACTAGCTCGACTTCTGAATCGACTTGAATCAACAGATATTCCAATGCCAAGATCACTGTCCAGTAGCTCAGTTCATGTTTAGACCACCGTGTTTACTCGCCTGATTTGGCCACCCTCCGGCCACTTCCTGCCCTTGATCCTGTTGAGTGTTTTGTTCCTGTTATCTGATCCGTTTGAGACCTAGTCTTGGTTTTCGCACTAGGCTCACCCAGATTCTAATATGCGGAATAACGGGATCTTACTCGGAAATACCGAAACCCAAAGTAATTGCACAACTCTTTATTTCAAAGAGGGCTTTACACATCGAACGTTAGGCACACTTGCCTACGTCGAAGGAACTATAAGTGTCTAAAACTCAAATAAGTTCTATGACTCTTCGATTGAATTCGATGATCTAAATTAGACCTATTACAAGGTATTTATAGTCCAATCGTATGAGTACGTATCAGACTTAGAGACCTAAACGTATTAGACTCATATAACTAATCCTAAACAGATAAGCTTAGTTATACACATTCGGATCTGATTACAATTCCGAACAGGGAACAAATTCCTTTTCCTGGTCGCGGACCAATCCATGGTCGCGAATCCTTTCCGAACACTGTTAAGGTCGCGAAGCCGTATGCGATTAGGATTTGGTCGCGAAGCCACATGCGATCAGGACTTGGAGATCCTCCCGGATCATGACTCCCTTGTTGAGAAGGAGCCAACCCCTGTTGCGACCTCTCGATCAAACTGGAGATGTGGAAATTGAGCTTGTCCATCTTCTTTTGTGTACCATTTTGCCGCACGTGCTCGTTGATCTTTCCGACCGATTCGAAAAGTTTCCTTTGTGCCACTGCAGGTGGTAGTCACCTTCCTCTCCAGAATCACATCTTCATGTAAAGGTTCGCCTCGTTGATAGACCAAGTCTTCAACAGATGGTACTATGGTATTTGGTTCATCATCCAACATTGAAGGCTCGAAGAGTTTGAGGTGCTCAACATTGACAACCGAGTAAATATCCATGTATGGAGGTAACTCAAGCTGACAAGCATTATTACCCACTTTCCGCAAAATCCGAAAAGGACCATAACGAATGGGTTTGAGCTTCTTACCTTCACCTTTAAGGCTCTCCTTACTCAAATGTAACCATACCATATCACCTTCTTGAAATTGCGCATCAACTCGGTGCCGATCATGTCGCGCCTTGTACTTGAGTTGAGCTTTCAGCAAGTTCTGTTCAACCTCACGATGGAGTCGTTGAATACCTTCCAGGAACTTTTGTGCTCGATCCTGATCAGATGCTTCCATGCTGTTCTGTGCTGAGGTAGGGATCACAAACTCCAAGTCAAATGGACTCTGTGGTAGAAATCCTAAACAGACCTCAAACGGCGACTTTCCAGTCGAACCATGCACTGCTCGATTAAAAGCAAACTGTAGGTACGGTATGCTTTCATCCCAGGTCTTCGGGTGCTTCGAGTTATATCCTCTCAAGAGATGAACGACTGTGCGATTAACCACTTCGGTTTGACCATCAGTTTGCGGATGAAAAGCAGTACTCCTCTTTAGCTTGGTGTCCATCATCGTCCAGAGCGATCGCCAAAAGTGACTAAGGAACCGGGTATCGCGATCAGACACAATAGAAGTCGGCAGTCCGAAGTGTGTCCAAACGTGTTGAAAGAATACCCGAGCTGCTTCTTCTCCCGTGATAGTCTTGCGACAAGGTATAAGAACAATCATTTTGGAGAACCGATCAACGACCACGAATAGATAGTCGTTGCCACGTCGGGTCTTAGGCAATCCTCCCAAGAAATCCATGGATATGCTCTCCCATGGTCGTGATGGAACTGGCAAAGGAGTGTACAAAACTAATTTTCGGTTTGCCGGTTTCGAGATACTGCAGAGACCGCAGCCTCGAACAAACCTAGCCACATCTTGCTGCATACGCGGCCATAACACATGTCGGTGAAGATTTTGCAACGTCTTTGTAACCCCAAAGTGACCAGCTACCTTCGATGTGTGCGCTTCTCGCATCCATTGAGTTCGAGGTGCTCCACGAGGTATGCAAAGTAAATTGCCCTTGTACAAGAGTCCTTCTCGACGAACGAACTCTGTAGGGTTCCCTGTTTCGACCTCAGTCAGTGCTGTTTGAAAATCAGGGTCTTCACTGTACATAGTGACATAGTCATCATGATATGATGGCTCAATCTGCATGAACGCTGATAAACAGAGGGTTGTAACTGGTGGTCGCGACAACATGTCTGCCAATTTGTTGTGTACGCCCTTCTTGTACTTAATCACCAGATTAAACTGCTGCAGATACGACATCCACTTCATGTGCCGAGTTTGCTGTAGCTTGGACTGAGTTTGCAAATATTGCAATGGTTGATGGTCGGTGTGGACAACCGTCTCTTTCCCCAAGAGATAACACCGCCAATGTTTCACGGCCTGATGCAGTGCGCATAACTCCTTATCATAAGTCGGGTAGTTCTTCTA
This sequence comes from Pharus latifolius, assembly GCA_019359835.1. Taxonomy (NCBI): domain Eukaryota; kingdom Viridiplantae; phylum Streptophyta; class Magnoliopsida; order Poales; family Poaceae; genus Pharus; species Pharus latifolius. The sequence goes on along the minus strand of CM033322.1, from coordinate 32,839,474 downwards.
AGCTCCCTGGAATAACTCGGAGTGATATGCCACTGGTCGACCTTCTTGCATGAGCACTGCGCCCATCGCATAACCTGAGGCATCGGTTTCCAGCTCGAACGGCTTCTGGAGATTCGGCAAAGCTAACACAGGCGCCTCGCTGATCTTCCTTTTCAGCAAAAGAAACGTGTCCTCATGTTTCCCTGTCCACTCAAACTTCTGATCGATCCTAGTTAATGCATGCAATGGAGAAGCCACAATCGAGAAGTGTCGGATGAACTTCCGAAGGTATTGGCATGCTCCCACAAAACTACGCACATCCGTAACTGTTCGCGGTCGCGGCCATTCGTGAATCACTTTGACCTTGTCCGGGTCAATTTGCAATGTACCGTTGACGATTATAAATCCGAGGTAAATTAGAGTTTGCTGACCAAACTCGCACTTCTTACGGTTGAGGCGAAGTCGATGTTGCCAAAACTATTCGAACACCTTTTCGACATGAATGAGGTGCTCATCCCACGAACGACTATAAACCAATATGTCGTCGAGATACATGATCACAAAGTCGTCGATGAACGGTCTCAATACGTCATTCATAAGACGTATGAAAGTTGCTGGGGCGTTGCAGAGACCAAACGGCATGACCAGCCATTCGAACAGACCTTGCCGTGTTTTGAACGCGGTCTTCCATGTATCCTCCTCTCGGATGCTGACTTGATGATATCCTGACTTAAGATCCAATTTGGAGAAGACAACAGCATGCTTCAATTGGTCTAGCAGGTCATCAATACGAGGAAGGGGGTACCGGTTCTTGATGGTGATCTTGTTCAGTGCTCGATAGTCGATGCACATACGCCAAGTCCCATCTTTCTTTGGTACTAACACCACAGGAGATCCACAAGGTGAACTACTCGGTTGAATGACACCATTGTTCAGCAACTCACCAAGTTGTCTCTTGATCTCTTCATTCTCCAATACTGAGTTGTGATACATACTCAGATTGGGCAGTGTCGCATCGGACACAAGCTGAATTTCGTGCTCGACTGGACGTTTCGGCGGACGACCTTGGGTAGTCTCGAACAGATCATTGTATTTCTCCAGCAGTCTCGACAAACGACCAGAATCCTCTCGGCATGCCAGCGACAATGCTGGTCGAGTACCCTCACCTTGATCAATGGGTCGAATCATGACAAGCACATACTTGTGACATGCATTAACAATTCGTTTGGCTTGATTTGCGGTAATCAAGTTCGAAGTGTTGACGTGGATGTCTCTACTGATCACGAACTTAACTCTGTCTTTGGTGAGGTCGTACTCTTGCGCTCACCGATGGAAGTGAGCGTCTCGATCATACAGATACGGACTCCCAAAGATCACCTGACAGATATCGATAGGGACAACATCGCATTGCACCTCATCGATATATCGTGCAGAGATCGCAAACTTCAACACACACTGATTCGTAATCTGTTGGTTCACATTGGATGTAAACCAACCCAGCGGATATGGTCACGGGTGTGTGGTTGTCTTCAAACCAAGTCGCCGAACCAGTCCAACGGAGACTAGATTCTTCTGACTTCCTGGATCGAATATCGCTACGACCACTTCGTGCTTCACCTGGATGTTGATGGTGACCAAGTCCTCCGTTGGGTGATGGTCGTTCGGTGGATCGGAACCCTTCTCCTTCGGCATTGCCATTAGAGACAAGGTCGTATCCGCCTCATTAACTGAATTCACTCGGACAACTTCTTCATCGGGTGAAGTCGCAGTAGCCGTGGCTGTTCTTTTCCCTGGTCCATTTTTCTTTGGTCGAAGTTCAGGATGAAGCTTGTAACATTTGTCCTTGGTATGCCCCGCGACTTGACAATGTTCGCAAAAGGCACCCGTGCCCGATTTTGAAGCGTTCTTTTTCGAACTCGGCTTTTTCTTTGTCGAGGTCGCACTTTCCTTCGTGCTTTTGTCGCTGCGGGATTTGTTCTTCTTCTCGATCGCCATAGCAGTTGTGCTCGCGGTCGCAATGTCTTGGACACCGAACAGACTTAGCTCAGTACTGATCGATTTCTGAAGTCCAGATGTGTACTTCCGAAATACCTGAGGGTCGGATAGTGAGATGCCGATGACCATTGCTTGTCGCCGAAACTCTGTCGTATAGTCTTGGACGGTCTGGTCGCGCCGTTGGTACAATCTGTGCCAACGCTCCCATCTCTCCTCAAGGTAACCCATCGGATAGAATTCTTGTCGCAGAAGTCGTTTGAATTGACCCTACGCAAGGTCGTCAGCTTCACCACTGGCGACAAGAGCCTTCCACCATGTCTTGGCGTGGTCCTTCATCTTCAAAGGTGCAAATTTGACCTTTTGAGCGCTACTGAACCCTTTAAGGTCAAAGTAGGTCTCAAGTTGGTCGATCCAAGAATCCAGCTTCTCGGCATCGATCACCCCATCATATATGGGTATATCAATCTTAGTGTCGACTTTAAAAGATCCGACAGTTAAGGAGGTGTTGGCGAGGTCGTCGGTCTTGTGGTCACCTTCGTCTTCATCTTCGTCTGCCCTGCGCAAGTCTTCACCAGTCTTCTCACCCATAACCTTCCCTACTTCAGGAGGTACAATCATGGCCTGCTGCTTAATCCAAGCAAGCACGGTTTCCATGTCGGTGGAGAGCTTAGCCACTTTTTCGGCTAGGTTAGCTTGAACGGAGGTATCGTCAGACATTGTCGGAGACGTGGCTGTGGAACCGTCAATTGATCGCCTGGAATTTCGCCGGAAGTTTTGTAACCCTGGCGAGTCTTCACCATCCACAGGATAGGAAAGTTGCTCTGATACCAACTTGATCCGTTTGAGACCTAGTCTTGGTTTTCGCACTAAGCTCACCCAGATTCTAATATGCGAAATAACGGGATCTTACTCCGAAATACCGAAACCTAAAGTAATTGCACAACTCTTTATTTCAAAGAGGGCTTTACACGTCGAACGTTAGGCACACTTGCCTACGTCGAAGGAACTATAAGTGTCTAAAACTCAAATAAGTTCTATGACTCTTCGATTGAATTCGATGATCTAAACTAGACCTATTACAAGGTATTTATAGTCCAATCGTATGAGTACGTATCAGACTTAGAGACCTAAATGTATTAGACTCATATAACTAATCCTAAACAGATAAGCTTAGTTATACACATTCGGATCTGATTACAATTCCGAACAGGGAACAAATTCCTTTTCCTGGTCGCGGACCAATCCATGGTCGCGAATCCTTTCCGAACACGGTTAAGGTCGCGAAGCCGTATGTGATCAGGATTTGGTCGCGAAGCCACATGCGATTAGGACTTGGAGATCCTCCCGGATCATTATCAAGGCCTAACCCCCCAGACAAAGTGGTTCATCAATTGGAGCCCTGAGTCAAAAGTTATGCCATGCCCTAGTTTTTGGCCATGTCCAGCACTATGTCAGTGCATGTCCACCCGTGGCATTGTATGATTTAGACCTGTTACACTTGAGAAATTGAAATGCCACCTTGTCCATTAGATTCCTGGAGTTGTACTCTACAACTTTCTCTACTGCCACTCCTCCAGAAAACCTACCTAAGACCAACTTAAGGCTTTGTCTAGCTGTGGACCGAATGTCAGCCTTTCGACATTCAACTCCTTTCGAGCCCATCTCTTCAATCAGCACCCAAGTGACTTTGTCCAAACCTTTCCCCTGCATGCATAATATATTTTACATATCATTTCCCATAAAGACCATCTTCTGTATTCTTATATAGCGTATGTGTGTATTATTTGTATTCGCTGTAGAACCAGAGATTGAAGGAGCGGAAGAAATCTTCGAAGAATTGTTTGAACAACTAGACTCAGCATTGCAAGGCAAGTCTCAATCCCTTGATCATGTCTCGCCTATTATTTTGAAATGAAGTACGTTAACTGTTTTCAAGTATATGCATGCCTTATATTCAAATAAGAGTTATATTCAAATAAAGTGATTAGATATGACCTAAATAATTGTAAAGCCCCTTTTGTGATTGAATATCCCTGCACCCTTGTCACCCTAGAATATCATGCTTAGGCTATGTTGTGCTCAAGATTATATGTTAAATGTTGAATGGTCACATATGAGAAAAGCATGTTCAAAACCCCTTTTTGTGAAAGAAAATGTGATTGGAATCGATAGTGAGGATGATTTGATTGGATGGTGCTGTGTGCGCACTGGGATGTGAAAGACTCCTCACTAAAGATTCATAAGGACTAGAACCTTGTGTTGTACTTCCATGCGGCATGAAAAACGTACCAACCACTTGCCCGGTTATGGGACGGGCGCAACTTAGTAGCTTTCTCAGTATTAGCTTTTCCCTGCAATGGTTGTCGGTCCGGTTTCTTGCGAGGAACTGGTGGGCCAGTAAGGGCCGTGAGTGGTGTGAGTTCAGAAAAATTATGAGAGGAAAAGGTGGAAAGAAGGAAGACGCCCTATGCCAGATTAAGTCGTGCGCGGCTATAATCAAGAGAAGCTATGTGTCTTGTGAGAACATAGACCCAGGCTAGGAAGTAAGGCAGTGGGGAGGACCCACAACGGTACTTGAGACTTAACTGTCTATTTACCTGTCGCGCCCCGCACAGGGTACCACGACTACTCCCGTGGAGACCTAGCTCGCTGCAGCTGGCCTCATACATACATACCACTGACTTCCCAGGATAAGTCAAGCACAGGAGTTCATTGCAGCAGAGTAACTTACAAAATATCATTTATAAACAGTATGGCCTGCTGGCCTGATACAACAAGAGTAATACAATGCCTTTACGGCACAAATGGTCTAATTAAAACAAAAGACAACTACTCGGCGGAAGCTAGGCGAAACCCCCACAGTCGTAAGAAGTTGACGGCAGAACAGCACACTTCAGGGTTCTGGCAGAACTGACTCTCTTCCTTCTGGATCCACGAAATCTTCCAAGCCTTCGTCTTGGTATTGTAGCACTCCATCTATTGTTGATAAGTTGCAAGGGTGAGCACTTACGTACTCAGCAAGTCATAGGTAAGAGTAGAGATACGTATAGTAGAGATGACATGATCCTATGCTATTGAGGGAAAGAGGTGAGAAGGTTTTTCCAAAAATACTTTTCTTCCAAGCTTTTGAAATCTCATGCTCATGGCAGCATTTCATATACTTAGGGCACAATCCACATGCCTCTTAGATATCATATGATCACTAATTTATGGTACTACCGCGACACGTCAACACATGACAGCCCACGGCAGCACCCCTTATCATGACAACACATGTCATTTGGGTAATCTTGACTTAACAAATTTTAATTTATAAAACAATACTTGTGTCACACCCCGTGGATTTAATCCACCGCGGCATACTCCTAAAACTCGGGAGCACGAAGTATTCGAATACATTTTTAACTCTGCAGAGGGGTACCAATTTACCCGCAAGATATATCCACTTTCATGCCCTTCCTATCACAAGGATTGGACCCCTAACTCACTTCATACTGTGAGTGGCAAGGTGGAGATAACAAGAACTTTTGCCATGTTTCACACACAATTCACCCCAGACCCCGTGGTTTTCTTCACGCAAACCACAGTTGTGGCAGGGTTTCACAACCCCCACTAATTGGCGTCTTCCCCTCAGGGTCAGCGTGCATGATCACATCCTGTGATATGTGTTGGAGCGCACCCCGTGTTAATCGTGAGTTTGTCATATAGGGGTTTCATGTGTGATCCACATACTACTTGTTCAGGCCTGTCCCATACTAGGCTTGCGGTCGGCACGTTAATCATGCCACTAGACGCACAACACAAGGTTCTAGGTCCTTATGTGCCAGTGACCAGATCATACCACAATCCATGCACCTTCAGTGCCCGCACAACCAGTGCAGCCAAGCACCTCTAGTGCTACCACCATTCCATACCAAAATACTGGTCACGGCTAGGGGTTTTATTTCATGAATATAGATTTATACACATATATTTATCAATTAATGGCTCATTGCTAAACAGTTTCTCTTTCCACAGGCAATCAGCCTGATGCTGCCATTTCATCTCTTTTCTCAATTCATGCAATACTATTTTATAATCAAGGTATATTCTAGCATTTCATAAAATATAGGTTCAAGATGTTCAAGAATATGACTTGCCTTCCGCGTCGTAAGAAACAGCAGTTGATGTCGGGTCTGCGACGAAGTCTTCGAACTCGGACTCTTGCTCTGAACAAGGATCAAACAAGCAAACAGGTATTACAATCAATCCTACTCTTACTATTCCACTATATGCGATAATGCAAGGAGAAACACTTAGGCGATACAAGATTTGAGAGTTCTGAGAAACGATTAGGGTTAAACTATGGAAACCAAGGTTAAGATTAGTTGTCAAAGGTTTACAAGGTTCCAAAGGTTCCAAAATATCATAATGATATCAAGGCTGCGGCTGGTTCGCTCAAAAACAGCGAGCGCCTTTAGGTCGACATTCGGTTCAAGGCATCGACATAGGGTCGATGGATGATAGAGGGCTCAACTCAAGTTGTGACAGTAGAATAAAATGTAGATCACAACATCAGGAGTCTAAGGGACAAAGTTATGTTCAGTTTGCATACCCAGATGGGGTCAAAATGGCCCAATGCCATTGGCTGACATAGGCTGACAATGCCCAAGAATGGCATTGACATGGTTTGAACAGTTTCTAGTAGCCAAAATGGGTTTTTATTCAAGCATATGATGCACAAGGTAGTGAAGCAACTGTTTGACAAGGTAATTTTTGGTTTGCATGATCAGAGGTGGGTGAACAGGGCTAATGCCACTGGCTGGTATAGTTTGACATAGAGTTGACATGGCCAGAAATTAGGGTTTGCCATATATTTTGATCTAGGGCTCTAAATGATGCACCACTTTGTCTGGTAGTTAGGCATTTGTAACAGGAACAAATGTCTCAACAGGATCTAGGGCAGGAGATGGCCGGAAAGTGATGAAAACCGGCAAGGAAGTTGACTGGCCTGGAGCACATGCAACATAAACAGTGCAGTATCTAGGGCATAGCTATATCTCACAATCTAGGCCGAATTAGAAGTCGTGATAGAAGACAAAGTTGCTCAGAATGGTCCAAAACATCTAAATGGCAAAGTGGCTAGGGCTGGATTGGCCGGAATCGACGGCCGGCGACTGGAGCAGAAGGAGATGACATGAACATTGGGGGTTTTCGATTTAGGGCAAATGAACTCAATTCCTTGCTTGTACATGATCTCTAGGGCACTAGAAACATACTGGTGAAGTTGGATTGGCTAGAGATGCACTAGAAAAGCTTAAACAGTAAGCTCAGTTCACAAGCAAGGTTCCAATTTGGGGTTTTCCAGATTTTAGCAAAATTGACGATTCTGGTTGCTTAGGGATGATAAGAATGATCTATTGAGCATGTTTGATCACTGGCTCGAGAGCTAAATCGGTTTAGGTGAGGGTTAATTGCTCACCGGAGTTCTAGGTGAAACACGGCGATTGCCGGTGGCAGAAAGCATTTAAACTAAATTCCCAGCTTGAGAAGCATGAGGGGGATGAGGGAAACTCACTGGGGGTGTTGGATTGAAGAAGGAAGCAGTGGTTGAAGCTAGCACCGTGCTCCCTCTTTGCTGCTCACCGGGGAAGAAGAAGGCACAGTGTTGCTGCTGGTTTTTCTGGTGTTTTGTTGTGTGGTGAAGCTGGCTAAGTCCCAGGGGGTATAAATAGGTAAGGCTGGAGGTGTTGCAACGGCTAGATGTGCACGGGGAGTTGAAGCCGGCAAGAAATGACAGGATTGCGACTTCACGGCGAGCTGGCGATGGAGGTGACCTGTTCAGCGGCCGTGAGGGCTTTTGCAGCTGGAGCTGCTGCGAAGTGAAGGCGACACGATGGCTGGCCGCGGCAAGAACTCCACGTGGCTAAGCTTTCCTGCTGGAGCCGTTGCCGGTGGCGTGCAAACGGGAGAACTAGCTGGTCGCGATCCTCGCTGGAGAAGATCCACAGTAGCCAACGCCGAGCACACACGTGGCAGCAGGCGAAGCAACAGCAGTGGCGCGCTCGAGGTCGAAGGCTCCCGTGCTCATGCGCTGTTCCCGGTCGTGGTCGAAGTCCCAGGCGCTGGTCGAAGACGGCTTCTGGTCGTGAACAGAGGTGAGGTCGAATCCAGGGGTATAAGTGTGAGAGTTCTTGTTGAAAAGTGGACTGATTTGTAATTCTGGTCTTAGAGAGGTATAATCTGGAATTTGATTTAATGGATGAGTATAATATTTCTATTAATACTCATTTAGCTCAAATCTGGAGAAAATTTGATAAGGTTTGAGGGATTTCACCTATTTTCAAAAATAGGGTAAAATTAGGGTAAAATAGATCTGGATTTTGTTGATCTTAAATTCTGGTGATTGGGGAGAGATTTTGAAGTGTAAACAGAAGGGAAATATGTATCAAATAGCATTTGGGAGATGTTCCCTGAAGAAATTCTGAGGTTGGAGTTGATTTGTGAATTTTAGCCTTTTCAAGCTTCCAGGTAAACAGAAAAGGACTTATTCACAGTAAAATTTGGACTAAACTGCGAAAAGTGTTTAGATGAAACAATCTGGTTCCCAACTTTTTGGAGTAAGTTGAGGGTATACCTAGGAACATATTCCAAAAGATACATGAGTCTGGATAGGGTTAAACCATGATAACTCAGTTATCTGGGATCTGAGGTACTTAGGGTAAATCTGAATTTCCTGTTTTCGAAAACAGAAAGAGACTTAGATACTGGGAGTTAGGGTTAGAATTCAATTTGGCTCCTGAAGACTTTTATCTTCAGAATAACTGGTAGGCTAAATCTGGATGATCTGATCTTGATCTGGATCTAGAGAACAGATTTGGAGATTTTTAGGGTTTGAGAGAGAGATTAGGGTTCAGCTGATCTGGCTACAACTACAGGGATACATGCATGCAGGATTTTATGCAAAAACTTTTCACCCCCAAAACCAGGGTGTTACATTACCGGGCAGGGAATTGTTAATGCTAGGACTGTAAACTGTTGTGTCATCTCGGCCTTGTCACATGCGTAAAAGTCGCATGGAGAGGTACCGACTTGAAAGCCGAATGATCGGTGGATTAAGGTGGTACACCTTTGCAAAGTTATAAAAAGTATCGGATACTCTGAGCTCCCAGGTCATGGAGTCTGCGCGCGGTGGATTCTATCCACGTCGATGCAGCACAAGTAGCTTTTGGAAGGTTTTTCACAAAATCTGAATAAAGTGGTGACTCACAGGAGACCGCCACACATAACATCTTCTGAAAATCTAGCTTAGGATTTTAAAAGCCTCGCTTTTGAAAACAAAAACCTTTTCTCCAAAACTAAGTGTGAAAATCTATTCTATTCCTATATATATAAAACCAAGACCTCTTTCCTTGAAAACCCCTCATCTATATACCTGCATTCTCATAATGAGATTTGCTGAGCATTGTGTAAAAACATGCTCACCCTTGCCTTTTCACACAAATTCAGAAGAAAGGATTCGAGGATCCTAATTCCTTTAGCCTTGAGCACCAAGAAGAGGAAGGAACCTTTCTAGACGATTTGAGCTTCTAGGAGGGTCATGCACCAAGTTGAGTTCGATGTGGTAAAGGCCTGAGCCGAACCGCTGCAGAAGGAAATGAAGACCTTTGTTGTTGTTTTTGTGTTATTTCTGTGTTCGGTACTCTGATGCCGATTCTTTTTTATTCTTGATTTTGAAAAACTCTCTACCTTTGTATCAACTTTAATTAATGTCATTCTTGGCATTATGATAATGTAATAGTGGTCCTTGCGACCTTGTACTTGTTTTATCTATTTGCTTTATTGTTTAAAGTAAATCCTGTTGTTGTGAGCCTGTGATGTACCTTTCTGTGTACAATCCACCTGGGCGGTTGCCACCGGAATCCTCAAATGAGAGTCCCACAGAAATATGGTATCAGAGCAAAAGGCTCGACTGTAGGACGTGACCCTTCTATAGACATTGGCGTCCCTAGAACAGAAAATCGTTAGAATATTTGACTAAAATCTATTTGCGAAAACCTAATTTTTCTAAGAAAAATATATTATGTAGTTATTCTCTTTGATTATTTGAAAAGGCTTTAAACATTATTTCTAACTTTTAGGTGTTTTTGCGTTATGTCCCCTTAGACAGCTTTCGTGCCTCAGTGCTAGTCTACGAGATCCCAGAACGTGGAGTTGGACCTGATAGACACAGATGAAGATCAGGAGGTCTCAGAAGAGGTAGAGCCTTACGATTCTTCCAATGCCGACGTGTAATCCCAGACTTTCCCTGGTTTAACCTTTTGTGCCTAACAACAACAGACGTTAGATCTTTTGTGTAGTAGTTGCTTGTCTTGATGTGTGTTGGTTGCTAAATATTCCTGTAAGCCGTAGAGGCAAAACTATGTATTTTATAAAAATTTAATTTATGAAAAACATCTTGCACTTTCCAATCCCTGTCTCATGGATTGATTTCAGTTTTCCGCTTGTACCCTATCTGTGTTTCCCTTCGAGTCAGCAATCATTTCTTTGATCACCTGTTAGAGCAGTTTGGTTAACACTAGAGGAAGATCTCATGGAAGAAAACCCAAGGAAGATACCAGTAATATGAGGACTACATCTGGTAGCAGAAACTGTACCAACCAAAATCAACCCGGATCATCATCTGTTATACCGCAAGGAGGAATGTCAATGATGTACCGATCTGAATGGAGCAAAGTAGACAGCAGGCAATGTCAGTGCAGAACCAAATCTTAGAGCACTCTATTCTAATCCAATTCCCTAGAGCTAGAATGCCAATCAAATACATCTGTAGAAATATTGCCTTTTGTATCGGCAACCTAGAATTCTTGGCAGAATTGCTAGTTCTGAATCTTCAAGAGTTAGACATCATTCTTGGAATGGGTTGGCTAGAAAAACACAGAGGCCAGATAAATTGTGAGAAGAAGACCATCACTTTAATCAACGCCGAAGGAGAACAAGTCACATTCTGCGCAGAAAAGGAAAAAGAAAAGAAGAAGAGAAGAAAAGAAAAGAAAAGAAAAGAAAGAAAAGAAAAGAAAAGAAAAGAAAGAAAAGAAAAGAAAGATCTCCACTAATCGACCGTATGGACAGCTTGAACAGTGTTGAAGAGGTCAAAGTAAAGGATGTCCCAGTAGACAATAAGTACCCGGAAGTTTTCCTAAAGAATCCCCTGGAACGCCACCAGACTGAAGTATAGAGTTTGCCATCGAGTTGGAACCTCAATCAGCCCCATACACAAGGAAACTTGCATGTATGACGAGCCAAGAATAGGAAGAGATGAGAAAGCAAGTGGAAGAATTGGAAGAAAAAGGGTTCATCAGAACAAGTTCTTTATCTTGGGGAACCCCAATGCAATCCAATGCAATGTAATGCTGTTTTTTGGATAATGAACCCCAATGCAATGCTGTTTTTTTGGATAATGAACCCTGATGCTGTTCGCCAAGAAGAAAGATGGTAGTCTGTGAGTCTGTATCAACTACAGGAAGTTGAATGATATGAAAATAAAAAACAAGTACCCTCTGCCAAGGATCGATGATCACTTTAGGAGCAAAAATATTTTCAAGGATCAACTTGAGATCCAGTTATCGTCAACTGAAAATTCGAGAAGAGGATATCCCAAAGACTGCATTCATAACAAGATATGGATTGTATGAGTTCATAGTGATGCCATTCGGATTGACGAATGCACCAGTAGAATTCATGAACATGATGAATAAAGTTCTCATGGAATACCTAGGCAAGTTCATTATTGTGGTTGTGGATGATATTCTCAATTTCTCCAAGACGGAAGAAGAGCATGTTCAGCATCTCAGAGTGTTAAAGAAGTTAGCAGACCATCAGTTGTACGCCAAGTTTGATAAGTGTGCCTTCTGGTTGAAGGATATTCCTTTCTTAGACCACATCATTTCAGATGAAGGAATATTCATGCATCCGTCAAAGACCCAAGCTACATCGCAATATCAACCAAATCTACAGTACCCAAGACCCATGACAGCCAAGCACCCGGCTTGTCACAGAAGCCACTATCAGCGTGATTGTCCCCACACTGCTATCATTGTGGACGATTCGGTCATTGTCGAGAGAAATCCCCTAGAAAAATTTGCCAGATCCAATAGCCAAGAGAAGAAGCGAAGGTCAACAACAGCCTGTAGTTCAGACACTAATCCTAATGCTGCCCCAATACAACAATATGGATGAAAAGCTCCAGCTACAAGAGAAAGATTTCCAACTAGCCATAGAAGAGGTCAAGAAAACCCAACACCAACTCAAGGTAGATTCAACTATGTCACATCAGAAGAAGAAGGAGGCCCATTAGACAAAAAAAAAATTTTGCTATTTAAAGTGGACTGAATATGACGTATCTAGAGTATATCCTATCGCCATTCAGTTTTCCGACTCTAGGATGCCAGTAAAGTCAGTGTACGAAGGAGTAAAATTTAATATGAGCAGAAAGGAGTTCTCTGCTAAACTACTGGCATTAGAACTACAAGGTTGAGATGTTATACCTAGAATAGACTGGTTGTCGGAACAAAAAGGACAAATGGATTGTGAGCGGAAGGCCGTTACCCTTACTAGCCCTAATGGAAAAAAAAAGTTTTGTTCCAATCTTGAGAGAATGTTAGTAGAACACCCAGCCCAAAATCTGTGCAGTTCAAAGAAAGAAGTGAACCAGATCCCCGAAGTTGGAGGATAACCGAGTGTGTTTCCAAAAGAGTTACCAGAAATGCCCCTGATCAAGGTTTTGAACTCAATGATGAATTGAAACTTGGGACGGCACCTGTATCAAAACACCATATCGGACGTCAGTCAAGAACCAAGAGGAGCATGCTGACCACCTACGAAAAGTTTTGGATAGACTAAGGGAGCAACAATTTTATGCTAAGCTGGAAAAGTGTGAATTCAGACACAGGAAATTTCATTTTTAGGTCACCTGACGACAGTCGAAGGAATACAAGTAGATCGAGTTAAAAGTTGACGTCGTGAAAGAGTGGAAACAACCAGAATCAGTGACAGAATTCAAAAGTTTTCTTGGATTAGCTGAGCACTATCACCGATTCATTGAAGGATTTTTCCAAACTAGCCAAGCCACCTACTAGTTTGTTGAAAAAGGATGTCCAATTTGAGTGGACAGAGGATTGTCAAAGAGCTTCGAAGAATTGAAACGAAGGCTAACAACCACACCAATTCTAGTACTCCCTGATAATAGGAAGAATTTTGAGATATGTTGAGACGCATCTAGGCGCGAACTGAGTTGTGTCTTAATGCAAGGAGGAAGAACAGTCGCATTAGCATCAAAACAACTACGGTCACATGAGGAGAATTACCCGACCCGTGACGTGAAGTTAGCAATAGCGATTCATACACTCAAGAATTGGAGACATTATGATGAGGACATCCCTAGCACTAATAGCACTAGTGCTCGACTAAAGGAACATACAGGACCAATCACTCGAGCGAGAGCCAAACAACTACATCAACGGGTGACTTTGTTCTTTAAAGAATTAAATTATAATGAGAATATGCTGCTACCTAATAGCTCTTGTTTAATATTGATTAGATATAAAGAGGGAGAGCATAACAGGAAGGACATAGCCACGTATGGGTCAAAGAACTTCATCAAATCTGGTCGTACACCTACTGAGTGGAAAGAGAATTTCCTAAGCTTTCCAACAAGCCCAAGATCACTCGATTCCATCAGGGATTGCAACCGCTACAACCAAAAGAATTCTGCTCGGCCTGCAGTCTGCCGACCAGCGTTCAACCAGCCACTTCGACCAAGCACCATTCTCAGCACAGATGTCCAATTGGATTGAATGAGTACTTGTTGGAAAGATATTGAAAATAACTTTCCAAAAAATCAAGAATCATTAAATTCTGACATCGTATGCAACCAGGAGACCTAAAAGAGTAACGACTGCACAGAAGGAAAAAGTCCAGTCCGAGTCCGAATCCGAATCCAAGAAGATTAATTCCGGATTTCTTTTATCTTTATAGTATGTTAGGATTTTTATTCCGTTTTGAATTAGATTCAGATTGAAAGTCTAGTTTAAACCTTATATCTTTTGTAAATACCACCCTCTATAAAAGAGAGGTATGGTCATAGTTTTGAGACAACCACGAATTGAATACACAAATATTTTCAGAGAAATTTTTGCTCTTGTTCTAGGGTTTGTACTCATAAGCCACCGCCTAGAATTGGGAGTTATTCTCTTTACCATTGTTCTTGTAATTTTTCGTTGATTGCAAGAACAGTGCGTCTACTTTTGCGTGGTCTAGTAGACAACGATCAAAGCGTGTGGTTGGGCGAATTCTTTTGTCGCAGGTTGCTGTATTGACAATGGTTGGCGCCATCGGTTCGTCAGGTTACACGAATCAACGAGTTATCAACGATCTTACGTCGTGAAGATCGGGCACCCCGTATCACATTACCTACTAAGGAATCGATGTGAAATCTACTCAGACCACAAGAACTTGAGGTATGTTTTGCCCAGTAGAATTTGAACATGAAGCAACGTTGATGACTAGAGTTAATAAAGAACTATGGCCTAGACATGCATTACCATCCTAGTAAAGTTAATGTCATTGCGGACACCTTGAGTAGAAAGGTTTACTGCAGCACCATTGTTGCACCAAAGTTAATGGAGGATTGCATCAGCGAATGATTGAATCAGTGAATCAAGGTTCTGTGGCCATGTACGTTATCAGTTATGTTGCATCTAGGTCTTCATGCCTAACCCTAATTTTGATGATTAATGAAAACAGAGTGTTTAAGACTAACTGTGCTTTTTGAGATTGATTAATACAGGGCTCCGTTGGGAAGATTGTCGAGATGAGCAAAACGAACCCAACGCAAAAGAAGTAAAAGCACAAGTTGCGAAAATGAAGTCAAGACGCAAGCCGGGAAAGCATAAAAGACCTAAGGTAATATTGTCTTTATTTTTACCGATCTCGGTGTTTGGAGGTGATCGGTTTAGGAAAAATTGTTTTTAGTTTTTAAAGAGGGGTGGCGAAAGTTCTTTCTTTATCTCTAACATAAACCGAGAAACTTAGGTCACTGCATTGCATCTATTTGTTTGGATTTGATTTGAACTTGATTTGAGTTATTTGTATTTTCAGTTGAGTTTTTGACAGTAGAAGAGTTTTTTGATTTTCTAAAAAGATCTAGGCAGATCTGGCTTTTACTTCTGTTGACAAAAATGTAGCCCTTGAAATTATCTTTCTAACGAGATATTAAACACCTCTTTTGAATTTCTGGATTTAAAGTTATCACTGTTTTTGTTCATGCTGACTGTCAGTTTGCATAACTGACTGTCATAACTGACTGTCAGTTTGAATGTCAGTTTAATTAAACTGACAATTGTCCAGAGATGGTGCATTTTGGGCTCAAAATTTTTGTACTAAATTGACTGTCAGTTTGTCCATACTGACTGTCAGTTGGGGTTTCGACCACAGTTGTTTTTAACTGAGTTTCTATTTGTTTTGGTCGAATTCTTGGTCGAACTGACTGTCAGTTAGATGAACTGACTGTTAGTTGTGGGTTTCAAGTTTCCATAAACGACCACGAACGGCTAGCAAATTTTTATCCGTAAATTTTGTCGGCCGTTGTATACGAAACTGATTGTCAGTTTGTGTTGCTGATTTTCAACCCTAGCTCCAGCGGTTCATTTGATTCTTGAGGCTATAAATAGGGGTTTTGGGCATGAGTTTTATACAACAAGCAGCAGCATTCTCTTATACACTCTTGAGTTTTAGTTTTCTACTTAAAATCTTGATCTGTTGATCAAGTCGAGTGTTTTCGATCCACCGAGAGTTTCAGTTCACTTGCATTTGCATATTCTTAGTTTCTCGGTGTGTTTGGAGGTCTAGAGAAGACCTCGCTGCCTATTACTCTTGGTGAGCGCCCTCACCTAGACGGTTCGGAGGTGTGGCCGTTGACCTCTCCAGTTTGGAGATTGTCGGAGAGGCTCGGCAAGTTTGTACAAGGCATCGGTGCTCGCCTTTCTGGAGTGGACAAGGAGCAGCCGTTAGTTGATAATACTCTTCGTGAGTATTGAGACAGAACTCAAGTGACTTGAGTGCTTCAACGAGGACTAGTGGAGACTGGGCGAGTCTCCGATACCTTGGTAAAAATTACTGTGTTCGTTCTCTTCTTCCCTTGCTCATTTTATTGTTTGTTCTTGCTTTGCAAATATTTGTTTTAAATTTTAAAGTTTTTAAAGCCTCCTATTCACCCCCCCTCTAGTCGGTATCCTTGATCCAACACGTGGTATCAGAGCTTGGTCTCTCGATTCATTAGGCTTTACCGCCTAGAGAGGATGTCGTCTACCGATGGTTTTTCCCTTGGTCATACTAGCCGTGCGCCGCTCTTTGATGGGACAAATTATCCGTATTGGAAGGTGCGCATGTCGGTATTCCTAGAAGCCATGGGGCTTGATGTATGGGATATTGTTAAACTCCGTTTTACTCCTCCGGATGATCCGGCAAGTCAGTCTGAGGACGACAGGAGAAAACTGCATTTAAATGCCTGTGCGAAAAATGCATTATTTGCGGGTTTGTCTCTAAACGAGTTCAACCGTGTAAGCAATCTCACAACTGCTCACAAGGTTTGGACCACCCTCGAAGAAATTTACGAGGGAACAACTAAAGTAAAAGAGGAAAAACTGCTTATGGTGAGGCAAAGATATGAGACATTCACCATGTCATAAACCGAGTCCGTGGACTGTATGTTCACTCGGTTAAATAACATTGTTAATGAACTCAAGGGGCTTGGTGTTGTTTTTACTGACCTTGATATTGTGAGAAAGATGCTTAGGGCCTTACCTGAAAGCTTCGACACTCTTGTGATGGTTCTCACAAACTCCGACTTGTCGACCACGACACCGACCGATCTCTATGGGAACCTCATCACCCATGAGATGCATAAAAAGGAGAAGAAGGAAGCAGCCGAACCCTCGGAGACGAAGAAGAAGGCTTTGGCTTTCAAAGCTAACGCAAAGAACGACTCAAGTGATGGCTCCTCCGATGAAGACCTTGCACTCATGGTAAGAAATACTCAAAAACTTCCCCGCAGGTTGCATAAGAAGGGGTGTCAACCTTGACACACGACCAAAGGGACAAAAGCAAAACAACTTCAAGGACATCATTTGCTATTGATGTCATGAGAAGGGACACATAGCTTCAAGATGTCCAAACAAGAACAAGGGATGGAACAAAAAGAAGAAATTCTTCAAGAAGAAGAATGAAGAAACCAAAGAAGCATGCTTCGGAGAGTGGTTGTCTGAAGGTGAGAGCTCTGACTCTGACTCCGACGACGAAAGAAGTTTCTCTAAGAAGATGACCGGATTAGCTCTCGGCAACATCAACACTTCAACTAGCTCATCCATTTGCCTTATGGATAAAGGCGATGAAAAGGTACACACCAATGATCCTTCATATGATAATTTAGTTGAAATGATAACTGAATTAAATGAAGTTTTTGGAAAGACTAAAAGGAAGTATAAGGCGCTTAAGGAAGAACATTCTTCCCTACGCGCTCAATACTCTGAACTAAAAGATTCTTATGAAAGTATGCTCATAAAAGATGTTACAAATGTTTCATCTAAGGTAGATGTTTCAACTTCATGTAATTTGGATGATTCTCCTTCTAGTAGTCATCATATTCCATGTGCTTCTAATGATAAAATTTTGAATGAAAATAATGAACTTAAGGCACAAGTTGAAAAACTTGAAAAAGCCTTAGAAAACTGCTACAAAGGCAAAGTATCTCTTGATCTAATCCTTAGTAAACAAAAATGCTCCTTTAGAAAACAAGGATTAGGATATTTTCAAAAGAAAGGGAAGAAACCAAACTCTAAAACTATATTTGTTTAAAGCATGCAACACATTTTGTCATAAATGCCATGAAACTGGTCATTCGCATGAAGCATGTCCCTTAATGACTCCAAATTATTTTGATACTTGATACATGCTTTAAAAGTCGAAGAAAGGTTATGCTATAGCAAAGTATGTTGGTGCACCCATGTTGAATAAAAAGAAGAAATCTATTTGGGTGCCCAAAGCTTTGATTGCTAACATTGAAGGACCCAAAAAGATTTGGGTACCTAAAAGAACTTAATTCTTTTTATGCAGGTGAACTACAAGACCAGTGGGAGGCATTGGGTGCTAGATAGTGGATGCTCCGAACACATGACCGGTAACAAGAAGTTGTTCACCTCACTTAAAAACAACTCAAGTGAGAACCAAAAGGTTACCTTTGGCGACAACCGTCAAGGAAATGTGGTAGGCTTGGGTAAAATCGCAATCTCTAATGATCTCTCTATTTCGAATGTTTTGTTGGTTGAATCTCTGAACTTCAATTTGCTTTCCTGTGAGACCCCCATTTGAGAATCACCTTGGTAACCGCCCAGGTAGGTTACACACAGCAGGATGTCACATGAGCTCCAAATCATACAAGCATAGTAATAACATTAAACAAGTAACAGGCCAGCATGGCCAATATTACATAGCCAAAGCACCGAAAATGGCGCTAAGTAGAGTTGCTAAGAAAATAACAAGTTTATCATAACCAGAATCGGTATCCAAGTACCGAACACACAACATAAAACACAAAGCAACGACAAAAAGCTTGACTTCTATCCGCAGCGAGGTTGGAGTGGCTCCTCCCACATCTGACTTGACTTGGTGCGCAATCCTTCTAGAACGTGGGCTCGTCCGGGGCACTTCCATCTTCTGCCGGGAACTCATAACTGAAGGAATCGGGATCCTCGAATCCCTCTTCTACAGTTGGATATGAAATGCAAGGGTGAGCACTTGGTGCTCAGCAACACTCATTCCGGGAATTAATGTAATTGTACTTACATGAGGGTGAAATATATGATTCCGGGGTTTATTGTTTCACATCGATATATATATAGATTTCCAAGTCATTTGCTTAGCAAAACAGTACTTTTGTCATAAAAATGATACTTTAAATATTAAACAGGTTTTCAATAAAACATTAGATGTAGTGGTCTCCCATGAGTCACTACTTTGTTAACCGCATTATGAAAACATTCCAAAACATTACTTGTGCTATAACCCATGGATAACATCCACTACGAAAAGACTCCTGAACCTGGGAGTACAGAGTATCCGATACTTCTTTTACACTTTGCAAAGGTGTACCTCTTTTTAAATCCACTAGTTCACTCGGCTTTCAAGTCGGATCAGCTTCATGTGACTTATACACATGTGACAAGGCCGAGATCACACAACGCTTTACAGTTCAGTATTAACAGTATCCCTGCCCGGTAAATAGACAATTAAGTCTCAAGTACCGTTGTGGGTCTTCCCCACTGCCTTACTTCCTAGCCTCTCTGGTCTATGTTCCCGCAGGACACATAGCCTTGGTCTATGTCCACGCGAGACATACGACCATTTAAGATTACAGCCGCTCACGGCTTAATCAGGTCTAGGGCGCCTTCCTTCATTTACGCCTTTTCTCTCATCATTTTTCTGACTCACGTCACTCATGGCCGAACCTTGGCCTTCCAGTTTCCACGCGAGAAACCAGATCGTCAAACCATGCAGGGAACTGCTAATACCAAAAAGCTACTGAGTTGTGCCTGTCCCATACCAGGCAAGTGGTTGGTACGTTTACAATTCGTATAGAGACACAGCACAAGGTTCTTGTCCTTATGAACCAATAGTGAGGAACATTCACATTCCCTGGTGCGCACCGCACCCTCTCCATACAAACCAATCCTCACTACTGATCTCTTTTACTAGTTTTCTTGGCAAAACGGTTTTCATTATAATTTCTCATGCATTTGACCATTCCAAGTTTAATGTGGATATTCAGTATATGGATCCTAGGGTGACAAGAGCATACACATGAAGGTTCAATAGCAAAAAGGGGTTTCATGATTCATCAGGTAATATCTACTCATGTCATTCAAACATAACTTGTATTTCAAATAAGTATGCATAGTAAGAAACAGTGAATATACTTCATATGAAAATAATGGGTGAGACATGATCAAAGGAATGAGACTTGCCTTGCAATGTTGGGTCTAAAAACTCAGATGGATCTTCAAAGACTTCTTCCGCTCCTTCCGCTTCTGACTCTGCGGCAATCAACCAACACACAAACACATACCATAAGCATACAGAAAATAGTTTCTATAGAAAGTATTAAGTAAATAAGTCATGCATGCAGGGGAAAAGGTTAGGGCAAGGTCACAAGGGCTCTGGTCGAAGAAACGGCTAAAAAGGATTGAACGTCGAAGGGTCGACATTCAGTTCATGGCTTTGGCCTAACTGGAAACTAGTCTTAGGATGGTTTTCTGGAGAAGTGATAGTAAAGAAAGTTGTAGAACACAACTCCAGGAATCTAAAGGACAAGGTGGCATTTCAATTGCTCAACCAGAAGGGGTCAAACAAGGCTAATGCCAGTGGCTGACATGCACTGACATAGTGCTGGACATGGCCAGAAACTAGGGCATGGCTTAACTTTTGATCCAGGGCTCCAATTGATGCACCACTTTGTCTGGGAGGTAGGCATTACTGACAGGAATAAATCACTCAACAGGCACAGGGGCTGAAAGTGGCCGGAGGGCGGCTAAATCCGGCGATGAACTACGGTGGCCTGGACATGAACTGAGTTACTGGACAATGATCTTGGCATAGGCATAACTCACAATCTAGGCAGATCCAGGTGTCGAGCTAGTGGAAAGAATTGTTCAGGGAGGTGAGGCGAAGCTAAGGGACAAGGTGGTGTCGGCTGGATCGGCCGGGAACAAATTCCGACGACCGGCGCTGGAGAAGACGACACTGGAGCTTGGGTATTTTTGATACAGGGCGAAAGAGCTCAATTCCAAGCGTGGGGATGATCTCTAGGGCACAACAAAGCTACTGGAGAGGTTAATTTCATTGGATATCGGCCGGAGAAGCTTGGCGCCGAAGTTCGGCGAACGGCCGAGGTTCCAATTTGGGATTTCTTCGATTTGAGCTCAATTGGGGATTCTGATTCTACAGGCTTGCTCTACTAAGCTTACTGATTAACTTCTTCTACAGGATTGAGGGTTAATTTGGGCTGAATCGAACGACATTGGGGGAACAGGGCAAATCGGGAATCCGGCGATCACCGGCGATGGGGATCGATCTGGTGTAATTGGTTGCTATGACACAGAGAGGGGATCGAGGGGAACTCACTGGTGAACCTGGATTGAAGAGAGGGGCTGTGGAAAGGGCTAGCACCGTGAGCTCACTCACTGGCTCGCCGGAGAAGAAAGCGAAAACGGCGAGGAACTGGAAATTTGGCTAAGTCCTGAGGTTGTGTTTCTTCACAGCGCTGAGGGGGTTTAAATAGGCACGGGGACGGAGCTTGCGAGGGAGAATGCGACAACGGTTGCTTGCGCCGGGGAGAAACTTGTCGGGCGCAGGCGCAACGACGGCGACGGCGACGTGATTTGCTTCAGGCGGTGCTGCAGCTTTGCCAGTTGCGTTGGGACTTCACCTGGAACGGCGCAGATG